>JAJOOO010000997.1:0-40512 GCA_029582685.1 Solanum piurae
GTCTATAGGTAAAGTTACACATTATAATTCTCCTTTTATAGGTCTTAATCAAATTTACAAAAAAATAATAATTAATAATACACATGACACTAAAAACATAATTACACCAAAGGTATTTTTAGTTGGTTGGGCGGTAATATAAACATATGTTTCTATTTCTCTACTCCTTTCTGCTTGAGTGTTGGTATTTAAAAATGTTATTTTTGTCAAATCAATAGGCAAAGAAGAGATTGTACATTATACCAAAAGAAACAAGGTCCAGTAACTTTGATAATTAAAGGAGAAATTAGAAATCAAAGTAAGAAAACCAAGGATTTCTTCGGAGAAGTATTTCTTCCTTTTAGAGAGTTCGCCAAGTAGGATTAAGATACCACTTGAAGAATTTGCACTTCTTCTTTAGTATAAAATTTATAACTCAAACATGTTTCTTAATATTAATATTTATGTAATTTATTAGAATTTTGTGGTCAATAAAATTGATTTACACGCACAAGACGCGTGCCCAGAAACTAGTTTAAGAAAAACTATGAAAAAATAATTTAATAAAAACTCATATTCTGGAGGCGCAATTTTTGTAGATTGCACTATTTTTAATATCTGGTGCAACTTTCCCTATTATTTAAAATCTATTTGTAGGGTCTGCCATAGATGGTAAAGGTTGCAATTTCTAAGATTTGACGGAAACATGTAACTCTTTTCCCCATAGTTTTTGTTATGTTGTGGCTTCATTCTTTCAAACATTTGTATACTTTATGAAGAGTGGGGCATGCCTCTATTCCTGTCTCCAAATATGTGATCCATTGACTCATTGAATGACTTTTACTTACCTCTTCAATGGAGTCCTATGTATTAAAACAATTCCAATATAAATTATTTATTAAATACTTAATCAGAGTTTCACTTTTACATATGTAAAGGACTTACACATTTTTAAATATAGTAAAGGGACTAATTGTTAATTTGAACCATTTTGCTGAAAGTGTTAAGATAATAGTGAGATTTTTTAGTTGAAAGAATTCAAGTCTTTCAGAGATTTTGGCTTGAATTTCAAAGAATTTGTGGGACATGATCAGTGTGCATTGGGAAAAAATAATTACCAAAAATGTTAGGCTAAAAGTAGATTCAATCTTTGTCATGACCTAGATCGTCATGATTGACACCCACACTAACCATTCGGTGTGAGAACCATTAATAATAATTAGCTAACCCAAAAACTACACAACTTAATCAAAACTAAGGCATTTAAACATACATACGCAACTTTAAATGCAAGAATCAAATAGAGTTCCCATAAACTCCAAAAGTCTAACCATCAAACTAAAACATTGCGGAAAACACCCCTATAACCTGAAATTTAATGTACCAAAACTTTAACAAGGAACCATAAGTTTAAGAAAATGGGTACAACCCAATTAAAGATGCGAATTTCTAAAGAACTAATCTAAGTTCGAATAAGATGGAATGAGCGAAAGGAGAACTCATGGTAGTCTGGAATAACTGGCTCACCCTTGAATTCAAATTGATCACAGGTCTTCTAAAGGAGGTCTGTAAGTAACTGTCTGAAGTTGCCCTGTACTCAACACAGAAAGAGCAAGTACAATATCAATACACAACCACAATGTACTGGTAGGATCACGCGACTATTCCAAAAGGTGAAACATGTACAAGTAACCACAACATAATAAAACGGGCATATACTGAATATATACAATATCAGTCATCATTCAGGATCAATGTTAATTCCACATTCTCAACAATACATCAATATGACAGGTCAATGGTCCTCTCATGGAACCACATCCAAACTGTTAGTGTACCGATACATGGTACCCGATCCAAGTTAGTGTGCCAGATGTGACATTCGATCCCATATATGCGTCGAAACGTGGCACCCGATCCAAGTTAGAGTGTTGAACGTAACACCCAATCCATTCAACAAGCCACAATCACAATCACTGTACATTCTCATAATCATACAATCAAGTGTTGATTCATGGCATATAATCATTTGTTTATACTTATTCGCATTTGGTGATCAATAGTGCAAAATTCACATACATACATGTATTAAATTGCAATAATTACTAACATACATCATACCAACATGAAATCCCAACCATCACCACCTCGAACAAAGCTTGAACCCTCATAAGAAACTTGATTCTTCCCTTTTCGGATTATTTCCGCTTGCTCTAGGTCTACAAACAAACAATTCAATACGGGGATCAATAATTAAGGCCTAATTTACCCGGATTATGACCAACCCAATAACCCAAGACCCAATTATGATCCTAAGGTACAACTAGGTCTTTCCCCCATCCAAAACAGTTCAAAACTCTTACCCAAAAATATATGATCAATTCTAAGTTTTACGGATCAAAAAATGGATTAGAGGAGTAAAATCCTTACATCACCAAAATTCATGGAAACCTATCAAGAACTCGCCTGGGGTTATTTCCTAGCTCTCAAAAACAAAAATTGCAGAATAATGGCATTTTTGGGGTTTATTTCCCACTTAAGTCGCGACTGGCCTGCTATGGCAACCCCCATCCCGCCATAGAGGCTTGAACGGAAACATAGAGCTAAATTAAGAGTTTAAAACCCCCATTTCACAACACACCTTCATCCCATGATACTCAGAAACTACCCCCTCAGTCTAAGATTAGTTTCGGGAGTTTTATTCGCCTGAATTCATTTCCGTAATGTCGTACGGGTTCTTTAACGTCTTAGATATCCAGTCATGTAATCTCATTCAATATTAAATTTCTCATATGTTACCATATTTCCCTATACCTCACTGACCAGATTTCTGCCAAATCTGGACTAAGCTAGGAATTCTCAAGTTACTATGAAAAAGTTCTCCGGCCAAAAATTTTCCCCGTTGGCTTTTCTATAATTATGGGAATAGGTCGTTACAATAGATACCAATTTAGTCATCACTCGTCCCTGAGTGACAAACTTAGGGGAAAAAAAGTAAAGAAAGAATGAAGTATTACCTCAATCGATGAACAACTTGGGATACTTGTCTCGTATGTACTTCTCGATTTCCCAAGTAGCTTCCTGAGCTAGACGATTCTTCCATTGTAATTTCACGGACTTAATCTCTTTGGTCCTCAGCTTACGCATGTCACGATAAAGAATTGCAACCAATTCCTCCTCATATTGGAGGTCTTTGTCTAACAACATTGAGTCCCACTTTAATATGTAATCCTCATCACCTTGATATCTCTTCAACATGGATACATGAAATACAAGATGAACTCCCGATAAATTAGGTGGTAAGGCTAATCTATAAGCCACTGGCCCTACACAGTCAAGAATCTCAAATAGTCTAATGTATCTAGGACTAAGCTTTCCCTTCTTGCGGAATCTCATCACCCTTTTCAAGGGTGACACTTTAAGAAGCACATTCTCACCAGTTTGAAATGCCATGTCTTTTACCTTATGGTCTGCATACTTCTTCTGTCTACTCTGGGCTGCCAAAAGCTTAACTTTGATGTTTCTTACCTTATCTTGAGAATCTTTCACTAAATGAACCCCCAAAGGTTTCTCCAACCTCAAACCATCCTATGGGTGATCTACATCCCCTCCCATAAAGTGCGTCAATATCTATGCTGGAGTGATAACTATTATTGTAGGAGAACTCACACAAAGGTAGGAACTTATCCCAATATCCTCCAAAGCCAATCACACATGCCCTTAACATTTCTTGTAACACTTGAATAGTCCTTTCTGACTGTCCGTCTGTCTGTGGATAAAAAGTTGTACTAAAAGTGAGTTGTGTACCCAATTCATCATGTAATATCCTCCAAAACATGGATGTGAATTGCGTACCACGGTTTGAGATGATAGAAAGGGGAACCCCGTACAACCTTGCTATCTCTTTTACATACACCTAAACCAATTATTGCTCATTATAATCTATTATGTATGGATTAAAATGGGCTGACTTAGTCAATCTATCAACCACTACCCAAATAGAATCAAACTTCCCCAAAGTCTTGGGAAGGGCTACGAAATCCATAACTATTCTTTCCCACTTCCATTCTGGAATTGGCATTTTCTGAAGCAAACCTACAGGCCTTTGATGCTCGTACTTTATTTGAAGGCAATTTTGACACTTAGCCACAAATTCCGCTATATCCTTATTCATGCTAGGCCACCAATAAAGTCGCTTCAAATCTCGATACATCTTGGTCACACTCGGATGAATGGTATACCGCGAACCATAGGATTCTATCAACAAATTCTAAATCAAGTCATTTACTCGAGGAACACAAATCCTCCCTTTAAAGCTGAGCACACCTCCCACATCAAGAGTGGTGTCTTGTGCCTTGCCAGACAATGTCTTCTTTCTGAACTCATTCAAATTCTCATCCTCAAACTGTATGGCCTTGATCTCCTCAATGAACGTGGACCTTACCTCAATGCTAGCTAACATCCTACCTTTCTCTAAGATGTCCAACTGCATGAACTTAGACTCCAAGGTTTGAATTTCCTTAGCCAAAGGCTTCTTGGATACACTCAAGCAAGCTACACTACCCATACTTATCGCCTTACGACTTAGCGCGTCTACCACCACATTAGCCTTGCCTAAATGATATTGGATGCTCACATCATAATCCTTGAGTAACTCCATCCACTTTCGCAATCTCAAATTTAGATACTTTTGAGTGAACACATCCTGCAGACTACGGTGACTAGTAAACACCTCACACTTGACACCATAGAGGTAACACTGCCAGATCTTAAGAGCAAACACTACCGCTGCCAACTCTAAATCATGTGTTGGCTAATTCCTCTCATGCACATTTAACTGCCACGATGCATAAGCTATAACATTCTTATCTTGAATTAACACAGCACCCAATCCCGAATGGGAAGCATCACAATAAACAATAAAATCCTTATCTTCTACCAGTAGTGCTAGAATAGGTGTTGTGGTTGAAAGAGTCTTGAGATTTTGAAATATCTCATCACATTTCTTGGTCCATTCGAAAGGTACCTCCTTTTTGGTCAATTTTGTCAGATGCGTTGCAATAGAACCAAAGTTCTTCACAAATCTATGATAGTAGCTAGCGAGCCCCACAAAACTCCTAACTTCAGTTACAAAGCTAGGCCGAACCCAATTATTGACCGCTTTAATCTTTTAGGGATCTACCATTACCCCTTTCCTTGAAACTACATGCCCCAAAAAGGCAACCGAAGTCAGCCGAAATTCACACTTAAAAAATTTCGCATATAACTTTTGTTTCCCAAGAACACCCAGAACAATATGAAGTTGGTCGGCATGGTCTTCCTTACTTTTCGAATAAACCAAAATATCATCAATAAATACTATAACAAACAAATCAAGAAATGGTTTGAAGACACCATTTATAAAACTCATGAAAGCTACTGGCGCATTTATCAACCTAAACGACATCACTATGAACTCATAGTCCCCATAGCGGGTCCTAAACGCCGTCTTGGGCACATCCTCAAGCTTAATCTTTAACTGATGGTAACCAGACCTTAGATCGATCTTATTGAAAACCGATGCACCTTCCAACTCGTTAAAAAAATCATCTATTCGAGGAAATGGGTACTTGTTTCGAATGGTGACCCTATTCAATTGCAGGTAATCTATACACATCCTCAAACTACAATCCTTTTTCTTAACAAATAATACAGTAGAACCCCATAGGGAAGCACTAGGACAAATACAATGTTTATCAAAAAGTTCTTGGATTTGAGCCTTAAGCTCTCTCAATTCTATCGGAGCCATGCAAAATGAAGGGATATAAATGGGGTGGGTACAAGGTTCCAAATCAATGCAAAAATCTATATCTCTATCCGGAGGCATACCAAGAAAATCAGTAGTAAACACTTCTCTAAATTCTGACACCATAAGAATAGACTTAATAGAGTGAGACTCAACCTTAACATCCTGAATATAAGCCAAATTAACCAAACAACCCTACCCTACCAGTTTCCTAGCCCGAATGGAGGATATGATCTTAGCTAGCTTAGGCTTGTACACCCTTTCCCACTCTAATTTTTCCCTACCGGGGATCTCTAGAGTCACAACTTTCATCTTACAATTTAACACAACATAATATGGGGATGACCAAGTCATGACTAAGTCTATATCAAAGCCACTCATATCCAAAATGACCAAATGAGCCCATGTTTTGGAATTCCATAAACATAACAGAACAAGCACGATAAACATGGGTGACTATGACAGACTCTCAAACGGGGGTAGAAACATTGATAGGGGCATCAAGTAAATCACAAATCATATCAAATTTTGAGGTAAATTGCACGGACACATAAGAATAAGTACAAATCATATCAAATAACACATTAGCCATCCCCTGCCTGGCTGTACCGTACATCTGCATGCGTTACCATTTTCCTGACCTCCACGGCCTCGCTGATTCTCTCATCGCCCACCTTGTAGATATCCTCAACCATTATTACCATTACATGTGGGTACCACTACTCTAGTCAGCTGCTGTGCGGAATCCAACATACGAGGGTGGGGATAATCTCTCATCATATGACCAACTTTTCTAATATTATAACAAGTGCGATAGAAGGATGGCATGCTACCCGTCGAAGGTGCGGCTCCCTGGCTATCTTGAATCAAATTTTGAGGTGGAGTTCCCGATTAATTATCTGTCGAAGCGGGCATAGCATACTGGATTGGGCGGGCTGCAAGTGTCGGCCTCCCTGAACCTCTGGAGTAGGAACCCTAGAATTTACTTGTGCTCTTAGCCTTCTTAGCCAATGCCTTAGCCAATGCCTTAGCCTGACCGTCTTGCCTCATCCACTCCACTTTCTTCACAAAATTTGTTACCTCATTAAAACTTTTCCCCGTAGAAGTCAGGTGTACAGACAATACCGGTAACTCATAATTCAGTCCCTTAACAAATAGGCGGATCCTCTCTTCCTAAGTAGTCACCAATTGCGTAGCATATCTAGACAAAGCATGGAACTTAGCCTCAAAAGTAGCCACGGACATACCACCCTACTCCAAAGCCATGAACTCATCCTTCTTACAATCTCTCAAAGTCCGGATACATCCTTCTCCAAGAACAGAGCATGAGAATAGGTCCAAGTGAGTAGGGGTAAAGATAAAAATTTGCACTCGACATACTCCACCACTGCTTAGCCTCACCTTGAAGTCCGGGCACATACTCCACCACTGCTTAGCCTCACCTTGAAGTTGAAAGGTCAAAAACTCTACGCTATTTTGATGGACAATTACCAAGTTACGAAGCCTCTCATAACAATCTAGAATTAACTCATATGCGTCATCACTCTCAGAACCATGGAAAACTGGTGGTTTCAACTTCAAGAACTTAGTCAACAACTTATGTTCATTACAAGTCATAACTGGACCCTACAAAGGACAGAAGAAAGCATCAGTACCTAAAGTTCCACCCACCTTGGGGACAGTGATAGCAATAGGGGTATTGACGGGAGTTTGAGTCGCTTGAACTGAGGGAAGCACTCCAGGACCAACCAATCCTTTCAGGAACGACATAGTCTATTGAGCTAATACTAGGTCTAGGGGAGGAATACCTATAGTCTCAGCCTACACCTCTTTCTCTTGTCCAATATCCTCCTCATTCTCAACCTCCACATTCTCCTCTATCTCTTTATGTTGCACAGGAGTAACGACATTTTTGGGAGCATTCTGAACCGGAGCTTCATCCCTAGTAGGTGCTACTCTTCCTCGGCCCATGACCCTTGCTCTTCCTCTACCCCTACCTTGATCGCGACCTCTTGCTACGAATTCTCCAGCTGGCGCTTTGACGGGATCTACGGGCCTGACGCCAATGAACCTACTGTTAACCATTTATGGACAAAAGAGTGAAGGAGATTAGATACCAATTTGGATCACTAGTTACCAATTGAAAACAAGTTATAGGATGAAAGGAGGCAAATGAAAACAAAGAGGTTTCCTAAAGTCCTATAGCCTCTCGAAGAAAAGTACAGATATCTCTGTACCATTCCGCAAGACTCTACTAGACTCATTTTGTTACACCGAGATAACCAAACCTAGGGCTCTGATACCAACTTTGTCACGACCCAGACCGTCGTGATTGGCACCCACACTAACCCTCAGTTGGGAAAACCATTAATACTAATTAGCTAATCAAAACTAAGGCATTTAAAGATACGGAAGCATGTTTAAATGCAAGAGTCAAATAGAGTTCTCATAAACTCCAAAAGTCTAACCATCAAACAAAAACATTGCGGAAAACACCCTTAGAACCTAAAAGTTAATGTACCAAAACTCTAACGAAGAACCATAAGTCTAAGAAAATGGGTACAACCCAATTAAAGATGCGAATTTATAAAGAACTAATCTAAGTCCGAATAAGATGGTCTAAGCAAAAGGAGAACTCATGGTAGCCTAGAATAACTGGCTCACCCTTGAATTTGAATTGATCACAGGTCTTCTAAATGAGGTCTGTCAGTAGCTTCCTGAAGATGCCCTGTACTCAACAAAGAAAGAGCAAGTGCAATATTAGTACACAATCGCAATGTACTAGTAGGATCACGCGGATATTCCAAAAGGTGAAACATATAGAAGTAACCACAACATAATAAAACAGGCATATACCAAACATATACAATATCATTCATCATTCAGGATTAATACTAAGTCCACATTCTCAATAATACATCAATATGACAAGTCAATGGTCCTCTCATGAAACCCACACCCAACTATTAGTGTACGGGGTGGTACCCGATCCAAGTTAGTGTGCCAAACGTGACACCCGATCCCATATATGCGCCAGAACGTGGCACCCGATCCAAGTTAATGTGTTGGAAAGTAACACCCAATCCATTAAAAAAAATCACAATCACAGTCACAATGTACATTTTCATAATCATACAATCAAGTGTTGATTCATGACATATAATCATTTGTTTATACTTATTCACATTTGGTGATCAATAGTGCAATATTCACATACATACATGCATTAAAATGTAGTAATTACTAACAAAAATCACATCAACATGAAATCACAACAATCACCTACCTCGAACAAAGCTTGAACCCTCCTAAGAAACTTGATTCTCCCCTTTCCAAATTCTTTCTACTTGCTCTAGGTCTACAAACAAAAAATTCAATACGAGGATCAATAATTAAGGTCTAATTTACCCAGATTATGACCAACTCAATAATACAAGACCTAAATTATGATCCTAAGATGCAGCTAGGGCTTTTCCCACCATCCAAAACAGTTCAAAACTCCCCGTCAACAATATATGATCAATATTCTAAGTTCTATGGATCGAAAAATGGATTAGGGAAGTAAAATCCTTACATTTAGCACCAAAATTCGTGGAAAATTGTCAAGAACTCGCCTGGGGTTTGTTTCCTAGCTCTCAAAATTGAAAATTGCAGAATAATGACATTTTTGGGGTTTATTTCTGACTTAAGTCACGACTGACCCGATATAACAGGAATAATACATCCTAGCGGCTTGCACGGAAACAGAGAGCTACATTATGAGTTTCAAACCTCCATTTCACAACATACCTTCATCCTATGACACTCAAAAACTATCCCCTCACGCTAAGATCAGTTTCGAGAGTTCTACTCGCCCGAATTCAATTCTGTAAAGTCATACAGGTTCCTTAATGTCTTAGATATCAACTCATGTAATCACATTCAATATTAAATCTCTCATTTGTTACCAGATTTCCCTAGACTTTAGTAACTCTAGATTTCGTCCAAATTTGGACCATGCTAGGAATTCTCAAGTTACTACGACAAAGTTTTCCGGCCTAATATTTTTCCCATTTGGCTTTTATATAACGACGGTAATAGGTCGTTATAGTCTTTCAAAGATTTCTTAAGTGGTGAATGGCTTGAATTTTGAAGAATTTGTGGGATTACAATAGTATCCTCCTTATCTACAATGTAACTATAGTTAACAAAATGGACCCTTCGTGATTTTCTTTGTCTTTGTAGAAGGATTATATTCTTCTGGTATTAGAAGGTGAAGAATTCAATATGGTAACAAGAAACATAAGAATTGAACTGGTGAAACATAATTTTCAACACAAAATTCTTGAACTCAACTTTCTATTAGTGGATAATCAGTGTTGTCAATTCACCTGAAGTGTAGATATTTGTAACGTGTTCCTGAAGCTACTACAATTCCAACAGTCAGTAATATTTCTTAAAAATGGACAAATCTACAATTATTTAATTTACACCAGAAATTATTTTTCCTTTCATGAACCTCTGGCACTAACAACTATAAACTATTTTTCCTTAATCCTCCAAACCATATTCAAAGTAAATCGTTGAGGACTTACATAGAAAAAAATGTAGCGCACCGAGAAGAAGGAAAAATAAATGGATAAAAAGGTAACTAAGATTGTTGGACAAGGTGAAATGAAGTGTCTACCAGCCGTACAGTCCCATGATCTTGCATAACTGAAAGCATTTGTTCTTAATTCTAAACTGGATTCAAGTTGCTCCTACTTTCTGTACAAATGAACTAGTCAAGAGAGAGAAACATACAAAATAAGTTCAATGACAGAGACTATGTATAAGTTGGAGTGTGCGGCGTCACAAGATCTAAAACTTGCCAAGTAAAACCAAGAATGTTCTCTATTCACACCAAGTAAAAGCAAAGGGGGAAATGGATAAATCAGAGGGAGAGAGCAGTGAGAAATGCCAAATGGAGGAAACATAAGATTGACGATATGGGCATAAAAAGAGTAACACGCGGTATAGTTAATGTGAAACTCCAAGTGTCGTCCACAAGACCTACACTTACTATATAGTTATTAAATTAAGAAATTTAAATTTGTTATAAGAAGGAAGAAACTTATTGGGTATATTCTGATCAGTTATCCAAGGTCACTTGACTATACGCATGCTTAGCAAATGGGGACAACCAAATAAAAAAATGGCCAATTTAGTCATGGTAGAAAAACAAGTTGTTCACTTCGTAGGAGCATGATTATATCAAAACTGTTGGAATGTATGCGTCCACTAACTACACTATGACTAGGTCCTTCAGACAATTTGTAATACTCAAAAGTAAATACAAGAAATATAAGAAGACACAATAATTTACGTGGAAACCTCCTTGCTCAAGGGAGTAAAACCACAAACTGTCTCACATGATTTTTAAACTGTTTTTACTAATCTTCTCAAGCAAAAGTAAAACATAGTTTACACCATAACGATGAGCTTAACCTCCTAATCGCAACACTAAGTAATATCACCCATTACTTAAAATGAGCCAAAACAATGTCTGCATTGCCCACTTTACTAATCATGATGGATTAATATAGACTTATACAGTATGACACAAAGTTACCTCTAACTATGTTCTTACAAAGATTCACGCAAGTTTTGAAACGTTTCTATCGATGTGAAACAAATCCTACAAGTTAAGCACAAATACAAGCAATCAAAATAACAACAGGTTCAGGAAGCAATCTTCAGTCGATGAGGTCCCTTACTATTTTTGAAACTTGAATTATCTCTCTTTGAATGAATGAATCAATATGTTGTTTGTCTTGTTGAATATATCAACCATAAAGAGTTATTGACCGATGGAAAAATAACCTCGTCCATTCTGATTGGTGTGGTACACTGACAACCTCACAAAACTTTGACGCAACAACTTTCCAACTATATAGCACATAGACCTGGACGAAAAGACTCTGAAGAAGACTGGGTCCCTTCATTTGTGAGGAGATCATCAAAACATCTGGGAACAACAAGACTTATCATTTTCCCCCTTTTTGATGATGAAAAACAAATTGCCTCACCTGAGTTTAACTTTCATTCAAAGTGCATCAGTTCCCCTTATCAATAGTATACCCCCTGCTTCAGTTCCCCCTTTCTGTCATAATTCCCTTAATCACTAAACTCTAATTTCGTAACATTTTTACAATGAATTCTAATTCACAACAGTTTTACAATAAATTCCCTCTTTTAACATCATTGAAAAAGAGTAGCCATAAATATATGTAGGCATCATGCAAAATGGTAGGATTTCAGGGCCTAGCCATACAGTACATGCGCAAGTAAGAAAAAATAGAGAAGACAAAAACATACTAGACACGACAAAAGAGACAATATTATTAGATCATTCATGCTGACCACATAAGTCAGCCAAAACAGTAGACTTCGCCACTAGAGTAAGACAAAGAGACTGGAGAACTGGGACCCATAACACATTTAGGATGGAGGGGGGAATGGGACTGAAGGATTTGAACAGCAAAGTCATGTGCGCATTAGCATCAATATGAGCTTGAATTATTTGTTTGTTAAGAGTTCGGACTTCCTCATTGAATGAGAGATTTGTCTTCAGCAGCTGCACGTTCTTAGCTTTCCACCTTTCTACTTCCTGTTTATCCATAGAGCTTGTACCATGTCCCTTGGAAATGGTCTGCTGCATCTAAGCTATAAGTTATGCAATCTCAACCTCCTTAGCATTCAGGGTTATGGTAAGATCAGACAACTCCCATTTGAGATATGCTTACTGCTCGAGATGATCAAACACATGGGACTTACCTTTAGCCTTTTCCTCAACACATTCAAATTCCAAAAGGGTTACAATAGAGAACATCTACTTGACAGTACCAGGTACTCCCCTTCCAGGAGGTATTTCAAAGTGTTTGAACACATAGTTTAGTAGATATCCATACAGTATGCCGTGTTTGGCATTTTTCAAGGTCATTACCATGTCCATGTGTTTGAGCATGATTGCTGGAAGATTGATGGCCTCAAGTTCATCCAATATTTCCATACGGAACAAATCGGCAGCACATGCTACATTTCTCTTTTCACTTCTTGTCACCAAGACATTGTTGATGAACTCAAACATTAACTGATACTCCCCTCTGAAGAATTTCTTAGGCAGGCCTGCATGTTTGATGTCCCCACATTTGGTTGCTTGTTGGGAAAACTCACTAGAAGGTTTGCAACATTCAATGGACCGAATCCCTTCCACAGGCACACCCAGAGATATTTTTACCCTCCATCCCCATTGTTGTCTTAGTCCCTCCATCATTTAGAAGTTCCATCTTGTAATAGAATTTACACACCTCTGGTTCGTGCAAGTAAGGTGCTGGAGCTTCAAATAGGTATTCCCAACTTTGCAAACCTACAAAATCAAACATAGTAGACATACCAAATTTTGTGTGAATTTCTGGATCAACAACTCTCTCATTCAAGACCTTTTGTCTCTCTATTTCTACAGTACGCTCATCCCTGGTTAACATATTTTCTTGCACTAGCTTCTGAACAGAATGAGCTGGTCCGTTTACGGGTTTTGATTTCACATGAGCCTTTCTAGTTGCCTTAGACTTCTTCATTGGTGATTTCTTCATTGACTTAGGTTCCTCTTTAGCTTTGACCCGTTCAACTTTTGCCTCCTTCCTCTGTTTGGCTACAACTCTGCCAATATCGTCAGACTCTAACTCACTTGAACCTACATGGAGAGGTGTTGTGGTAGGTTCCTCTACAGGCACATGCACATCCCTTCTCTGTCTCCGGTTTCTTTTGGTTTCCAATTCATTTTCCTCTAAGGCATCTCCCATTAATTTCTGTGACTTACCTCTACTAACATATCTTCTTTTACCTCCTCCTTTGGTTTGAGAATCTACCATTTTTCCCTTTCCTTTTATTTTTCTTTTCCTTTCAGACTCATTAGGCTCATTGTCAAGTTTAGCCTCATGCACAACAGTAATTGCTTCTGCATCTGAATATGCCAGACTCACAACATTATCCCCTCAAACCCCTTTTCTCCACCAAACTAAAGGAGTTTCTTCTTCCTCCTCCTCCTCCTCACTGTCAATATCAAATGATTTAGGAGTTTGATCGAACACAAGTTAAGTACTATAAGGGACCTTTTTTGGTGATCTCAACTCTTGTTCCAACAGAGTTGGTTAAATGTCTCCTCTGAGAGAGGCCAAGCTTTGAACTTCCACAAATTCCTTCGCCGCTGCTATGATATTAGACTCCGTACCCTTGCCCTCAGGTAAATACCCTTCAAATAGCCGCTCAGACATGGTAGATGACACAACCCTAAATACAACTTTTTAATCTTCAGTGGGTGTCTCAAGAGTGGGCTTCAAAACTGACTGGGCCTCAGAATTTTGGGACTTCTCACTGAATAGAACTAAATTTGGAGAAAAAGGCAAGGTTTCCCCAGAGTTGAGTGGAGGAGACGCCACCACTTCAATATGGGGTGTGACAGATTCAGCAGTCTCACCAACCCTATAGTTGGTGTGGATGGAGAATCTTCTGGAGGAGGTATCGAGAAATTGAATGAATTGTGATTTTCAATTTCTTGGGAGAGAGGGAGTTTCGAAGATGAATAAGAGTTTGTCATTTTGTTTGATAGAGGAGAGTGATGAGTCAACAAACTGGACTCATTTAGGGCTATATTTTGATAAAATTAGTGTCCTCAAATGCATATTTTGTCTCAATATCTAATGAAAACCCTTAAGTTTCAGGTATTTAGAGTTTGAGGCAAAACATGGACACTACTTGACAAAAAGAAACAAAGCGGCTGAAAAGAATGAAGAAATGAAGGCCTGAGGATCACCGATCCCAGTTGGCGAGTCACCAATCGGCCTGGAGATCGCCTTTTGTTCCAGTGTGCTGAGCCCTGATGGGAAAAATCAAGTTGGCGATGAAATGGAGCAGTCGGCGTGTCGCCGAGTGGCTCCGTGAAGCAGTACATATCGCCCAATGATTCAAATCGCGAAGAGGCTGAAGACTAAAGCAAGAAGGTGATGAAATCGACCAAAAGGCGGATAAATGAGTGTATCAGCGATCTCGGCTAATTGCGTCGAGTGATCCGCTCCAGCATAAATTTTCAAACACTATAAATACTTGTTTAAATTTCTAGCTTAATATCATATCACTATTATTATTAGAACCTTTTTTTACCGTTTTTGAGAGAGTCTATGTTTTAGAGGGTTTTGGAGACTTTGTTCTAAGACCTTGAAGATTCAAAGGGTTTCAACTCCAAGAAATTGGACTTGGGTCTTGAAGATTCTTCACTCTTTACATGTTTTAAGACTTAATTCTTTATACCCAATTGATGGAAACTCATATTGGTATAAATTTTTATCTCTTTCAAATGTCTAGCTAAAACCCCAATTCTTGGGGTTTGATTTTGTGAATATGGGTTAGATTATCTGTTGGGTCTTGCTTGTTGATGGTTTATTTGTTGTTTAGATGTGATTTTATTTAGTAGTTGTGTATGAACTTAATGGAATTGTAGTTGCAAATACGATTTCATCTTAGTGTTTCTGGCTTGCTCGAGAGAGAGGTCGTAAAACTAAGACTACTAAATGATAGCCGGTGGTATTGGGTCGACATAGGTTCAGCTCGAGAGAGTGAATCCTAGTCCTTCTACCACACATTCAGCTCGAGAGAGTGAATGGGCTAAGGGGGAGGCTGTGCTTAATGCAACAACTCGATGTTCGAGAGAAACTGAGTTGATTCAGGGTAAGTTGCTCGAGAGAGAATTTACCCCCACTATAGTCTAGCCTAGTCACAAATACTCAACAATTTACTATCAAAAGCATGTACCCGATGATTTAATCTATCCCGTATTTCTATCACATCCCAAGAATCCCGTCCTTCTATCTTATTTTCATATATTTTTTCTATTTTTGTTATTAGCATAATACAAATCCCCATTGATAATTGGCGCTTGCGTCACCCCTTAGATTTAGTATGTTTTTATTCGATAACATTTTCAGCTATGACTAATTATAACTAAATTTTATTTTTCTATTATTTCTCAAAACCACTCTCTATGGGAACGATCCCAACCCTTGGTTGGGTTATATCACTACACGCGATCATAAGGCACTTGAACCAAAATAGTGTCAGTTGATTACGTCTTTAAACATCATAGAGGAAGATTAGAAGAACGATGAGATAATTCAAAGAGGATAGGAAGAAATTGAGATGTTTTAATTCTCTCAAAATGTTGTATTTAACGAGGTATCAGGTCCCTAAACAATAGTGACTCTTGGTTTTAAAGTGAAAAGACGTCTGAAACTGACACAATGAATGGGGGGAAGACATGTGGCACTGACCGTTGTCAGAAAACTGTGTAGCAAAAGTGATACTAATCTTTGGGGGACCAGGTCCCTCTCTATAGATAGCCTTGCATGTATGATTAGATCTTCCCTTTAGCCAACATTCCATGAGTGTGTACCTGAAGTAAGGTACTAGATGTGAATTCACAAACGATAATCAATACAACTTGTATAGATACCTGCCCTCCCTTACATAGTTAAAAAGAGGGATTTCATGAAAGATTGTTATGGAAATCAGGTGATCTTGGGCATCCTCAACTTCAATCTGTACTTGACAAAATTTTCTTTGCTTCATACCTTGGTGAAAATATCAGCCACTTGATCTTCTGTTTTGCAGTAGTTCATAACCATAATACTCTTCTCAAAATTGTCCCTAAGAAAGTAGTGTCTCACATCTATGTGTTTTGTCCTCTTATGGTGCACAAGATTCTTGGCCATGTTCACTGCGCTTGTATTGTCACATATTTGAGGAATAGTGTCTGTGAGAACACCAAAGTCTTTGAGTTGATGCTTAATCAACAAAAGCTGAGCACAACATGATGCAACAACCACATATTCTGTTTCTGCAGTAGATAAAACAACTGAATTTTGCTTCTTGTTGCCCCATGAAATCAGTGATGATCCTAAGGAATGAGCCATGCCTGAAGTGCTTTTTCGATCAATCAGAAAACCTTTGTAGTCGGTATCAACATATCCAATTAAATCAAAGGAGTCACCAGAAGGGTAGAAGAGGACCAGGTCCTGTATTCCCTTCAAGTATCTCAGTATTTGCTTGAATGCCTTCTAGTGTGATTCCTTTGGAGCTGCTTGGAACATGGCACACATCCCTACATTGAAGATTATGCCTGGCCTGCTTGCAGTGAGATACAAAAGTGACCCAATGATTCCTCTGTACATGGTCTGGTTTACATCAATTCCTTTTTCATAAATATCGAGTTTGACACTTGTGCTCATGGGAGTATCAAGAACTTTTGCCTCAAGCATACTGAATTTCTTGAGCAATTCTTTTATGTACTTCTCTTGGCATATTAATGTACCCTGAGAGGACTATTTGATTTGCAGCCCCAAGAAGAATGAAAGTTCCCCTATCATGCTCATTTCAAATTGCCTGCTCATCAAAGCTGCAAACTCCTTGCATAGTGAATCTGAAGTAGATCCAAATATAATGTCATCTACATATACCTGCACAATCAGCAACTCTTTACTTCTGGACTTTAAGAACAAAGTATTATCAATTTTACCTCTCTTGAACCCGTTTGTCAGAAAGAATTTTGAGTGGTGCTCATACCAAGATCTAGGAGCTTGCTTTAGACCATACAGAGATTTATCAAACTTCAACACATGGTTTGGAAAATCAACATCTTCAAAACCTGCAGGTTTCTTGACATACACCTCCTCCTTTAGATACCTATTCAGGAAAGCACTTTTAACATCCATTTGAAACAGCTTGAACTCCGTGTAGGCAGCAAAGGGTATTAAAATTCTAATGGCTTCCATTCTGGCTACAGGTGCAAAGGTCTCATCATTTTCAATCCCTTCCTGTTGTTTATACACTTGTACAACTAGTCTTGACTTATTACTGGTGATTGTTCCATGCACATCAAGTTTGTTTCTGAAGACCCATCTTGTCCCAATAATGGTTCTGTTTAGAGGTCTGGGACCAGGTGCCACACCTTGCTTGTCTCAAACTGATGAAGTTCTTCCTGCATTGATGTTACCCAATTAGCATCCTTTAGAGCCTCCTTGATGTTTCTAGGTTCAATGGTGAATATGAAAGCTGAATATGCAACTAGATTTCTTGTTTTGGATCTAGTTTGTATTCCAGAGTTCAGTGGAGAAACAAGATTATCAAGAGGATGAGAAGATTGATGTTTCCATCTGGACTTTCTTGTTATCTCCTCCTCAAGATCAGCAACATATTTGTCTTCTTCAGGCTCTTTCTTCTGAGAGTCTCCTGTTTGAGCTGCACCAGACAGACCAGGTTCCTCTGTGGGTTCTGCACCATTTCCTTCCTTTGTAACCTGTTCATTATCAGTAGTTTGGATAACCTTGTTTAGTTGACCTTCCATCAGTTCCTCCAATTCAATGTCTTCACTATGTTCAACTTTGTTCTTATCATCAAATTCATCAAATATCACATGAATACTCTCTTTAACACACATCGTTCTTTTGTTGAAAACTCTGTATGCCTTGCTGGTAGAGGAATACCGAAGAAACACCCCTTCATCACTCCTGGCATCAAACTTTCCCAAATCATTCTTTCCATTGTTCAACACAAAGCATTTTCAACCAAAGGGCTTCAAATGAGCGATTGAAGGTTTCCTGTCATTCAACAACTCATAAGGTTTTTTTTTATTACTGACCTGATGAGACATCTGTTTGTAACATAGCAAGTTGTGTTGACTGCTTCTGCCCGAAAGTTCATTGCAAGTCCTGAGTCAATCAACATGGTTCTAGCAATATCAACCAAGGTCCTATTCTTGCTCTCCACAACCCTAATTTACTGAGGAGTTCTTGGTGCAGAGAAATTATGATGAAATCCATTTTTAGCACAAAAACCTTCGATTTGGGTATTTTCAAACTCTGTACCACGGTCTGATCTGATGCTTGCAGTCTTGCAGTTAATCTTTTGTTGATTTACTTTGGCTAAAGTGATCAGTAATCCAGCTGTCTCGTCCTTGGTCCGCAAAAACATGTTCCAGGTGAACCTTGAGAAATCATCAACAATTACCAAAATGTACTTCTTGCCTCCTCTTCTTTGAATTATGACAGGTCCACATAGATCCATGTGGAGAAGTTCTAGTGGTCTGGTTGTACTCACAACTTTCTTGGGCTTGAAGGATGATCTTATCTGCTTCCCCCTTACACAAGCATCACAAACCTTGTTGTCAGAAAACTTCAGCTTAGGGATTCCTCGGACCAGGTCCCCTGCAACGAGTTTGTTTAGCAAGGATGATCTCACATGGCCCAAACGTCTATGCCAAAGATTTGCATTATCAGTCTGAGAACATAGAAATATGAGACCGTCCCCTTCTATTGAGTCAAGATCTACAACATACACATTTTGACTCTTTTGGCAGACGTAACAACTTTGTTAGTTACACAGTTAGTAACTAGACATCTGTCAGACAAAAACTTGACTTTATTTCCCTTATCGCAGATTTGAGATACACTTAGCAAATTGTATTTCAAACCATTCACATAATGAACATTGTTTATGGAATGTTCTGCTGATCTTTCTCTTTTCCCTATTCCTAGAATAATGCCCTTTTTCCCATCACCAAACGACACACCCACGCCCTGGTGTGCTTCCAATGAGGGGAAGTTTTGAGTGTCTCCAGTCATATTCTTTAAGCATCCACTGTTCATGTACCAACACTGACTACTTCCTCTTTTCTGCACAAGAATCACTTATTAGACTTAGGAACCCACTTGAGATGGAGTTCCCAAAAACTGTCAAAAGGTTTAATAAGAAACCTTCATGTCCATGGGGGCAGAGTATTCTTGCTAAAATGGTAGCTGGGACCAGGTGCCTTTTTCTTTTCTACATTTCTTTTTCTTGACTTGAGAAAGTTTTCCTCGCTTTCCTTTACTCTTTTTAGAGATCCTCAATTTTTCTTCAGATGACCATTTCTTCCACAATGGGTACACAGAAGATTGTCAGAGACAGAGACATATTTACTCTGGGGATTGTAGGGAGGTTCTATCTATCCACAACCTAAGCCCTTTTTGCTGTTGAACTTCTGAGTAGCTAAGTTCGAAAGGATTTTAGACGAATCAGTCCATTTCAAGGAATGGTTTAGCTCTTCTTTGATCTTACTTAGGTCCTTCACTAATTGAGAGGTCTTTTCAAAAGAAGCAGCTAATTTAGAATCAGAAGCCTTTAACTTCTCTTCTAATTTGGCCTCAAATCTATTGAGGTTTTGTTTCCCACCCTCAAAGGTACTAGGTTCCTCCTTGGGCTACAAACTCTCAGTTTCTAGAATACTTATCCTAACACTCATTTCAAAAATTTAAGAGTTGAGGGTTACATTTTCATCCTCACACAGACTCAGTTTTTCTCTTATCATCGTATTATCAGTGGTTAATTCATCTATTGAGTCAATTAGTATTGCAGTAAGTTTTCTTAATCGCTTAATGGATAAAGTATCTAGGTCACTATTGAGATCAAAGAGGGTTACCTCATCCTAATTCTCTTCATCATCCGATTTTTCAATTAGTGAGAAAATGGATTTGAATAGGGGTTTCATCATCTTTGACGTCCATCATCAAGACATCTTCATGACTGTCTTCTTCTTCCTTGGATTCACTGGAGCCATTTCCCCAGACTGCAAAGGCTTTCTTCACTACTGGATCAGTGTGAGCCTTTCTTCTAGCATAGTCTGGGACCTGGTCCCTTCTACGAGGTTTGAAGTCCTGGGTTTCCTACTTCTGGCTTTGACAGTCCCTCATGAAATGTCTAGGCTTCCCACATTTGTGGCAAAGATAATTTGCGTTTGCTGCTCTACTGGTAGACCCTTTCTTTTGAAATCCTCCATGTTTTTTGATTATCTTCTGGAACCTACTAGTGAGGTATGCCATCTTATCCTTCTCTTCTGACCCATCATTCTGGGACGTCTTTAAAGCTACTGATTTCTCCTTCTTTCCTTCCTTCAAAGTTGACCCGTATTGCCTGTTCAACTCGTAGGTTTGAAGGTTTCCAATTAAATCATCCATAGTGAGTACCTTCAGATCTCTTTCTATAGTGATAACATTCACTTTGCTCTCCCATGACTTGGGAAGCACCCTACAAATTTTTTGAACTTGTTTGGTTGGGTGAATAGGCTCACCAAGACATCTTAGTTCGTTGGTAATAGAAGTGAACCTTGTATACATATCATGAATGATTTCACCTTCCTTCATACTAAAATTCTCATATTGAGTAGTTAACAGATCTATCTTGGACTCCTTTACTCGGGACGTTCCTTCATGAGCTATTTTGAGACAGTCCCATATATGCGTAACTAGTAATAGTTGTATTACTCAGAAGAGAGATTAGGAGGTTAATCTCGTGTGTGTTGTAAACTGTGTTTTACTTTTGCTTGACATATTAGTAAAAATAGTTTGAAAATCATGTGAGATAGGTCGTGGTTTTAATCCCTTGAGCAAGGAGGTTTCCACATAAAGTTGCATGTTCTATCTTTACTTTCAGTACTCTCATTCGTTTATCTTAACCGTGCTAAGGACTTGGTCCCATCATAACTAGTAGACTCATAGATTACACCAAGTGGTATCAGATCTTGACTTTTCTATTTGGGTAACACAAAGAAAAGAAATGATCCAGAAGGAATGGTTGCTCTACCAAGCCTGAAAGAAGGACAATCCACCACTAGAACACCTCGTTTCAATGGGAAATTTTATGGATAATAGAAGACGTGCATGCATGACTATATCAATGCTAAAGATACTGAGTTGTGGGACGTGATTCTTGACAGACCATACATTCCCACCAAAGATGTAGTGGATGGAGACCTCACCAAGGTGATTCCCAAAACCATAAGGGAATACAATGAAGCTGACATAAAGAAGATAAAAAAGAACTATAAAGTGAAGAAGCTGCTCGTATGTGAGATCGGTCCAGATGAGTACAACAATATCTATGTGTGCGAGACAGCTAAAGAAATATGGAATTGTCTCAAAACAGCTCACAAAGGAATGACACAAGTAAATTAGTCTAAGGTAGATATGATAACGACTCAATATGAGAATTTCTGTATGAAGGAAGGCAAAACCATATACGAGATGAATACGAGATTCACTTCCATAACCAACGAACTAACATACCTTAGTGAGGGTATTCATCCAAGCAAACAAGTTCGAAAGATTCTCAGGGTGCTTCCCAAGTCATGGGAGAGCAAAGTGAATGACATCACCAAAGAAAGAGACCTAAAGGTACTCACCATGGATGATTTGATTGGAAACCTTCAAACCCACGAGCTGAACAGGCAATAGGGATCAATCGTGAAGGAAGGAAAGAAAGAAAAATCAGTGGCCATGAAAATATCTCTGAATGATCGGTCAGAAGAGGAGGATGAAATGTCATACATCACTAGAAGGTTCTAGAAGAAAATAAAAAAGCATGGAGGATTTTAGAAGAAAGGTTCCACCAGCAGAGCAACAAATGAAAATGATCTTTGTCATAAATGTGGGAAACCTGATCATTTTATGAGGGACAGTGCAATTTAGAAGCATGAAACTCAGGACTTCAAACCTTGTAGAAGGGACCAGGTCCTAGACTATGCCAAAAGAAAGGCTCATGCTGATCAAGTAGTGAAAAAGCCTTTGTTGTCTGGGGAAATGGATCCAGTGAATCCAAGGAAGAAGAAGATAGTAACGAAGATGTCTCGATGATGGCTGTCAAAGATGATGAAACTGTATTCAACTCCATTTTCTCACAGATGGCAAAATCTAATGATAAAGAGAATAGGGATGAGGTAACCCTTTCTTATCTCAAAAGTGACCTAGATACTTTATCCATTAAAATACTGAGAAAACTTGCTGCTGTACTAATTAACTCAGCTGATGAATTAACCACTGATAATTTGATGATAAGTGAAAAACTGAGTCTGTGCAAGGATGAAAATGCAGCCCTTAACTCTCAAAAGTCTGAAATGAGTGTTAGGATAAGTATTCTAGAGATTGAGAGTTGGCAGCCCAACAAGGGACCTGGTACCTCTGAGGGTGGGAAACGAAAACTTAGTAACCTTGAGGTCGAGCTAGAAGAGAAGTTAAAGACTTCTGAGTCTAAGTTAGACGCCTTCCTTGAAAAGAACTCTGAATTAGTGAATCATCTAAGTAAGATTAAGGAAGAGCTAAAAAATTCCCTCAAATGGACTGATTCGTCTAAGATCCTCTCAAATTTAGTTAATCAGAAGTTCAACAGCAAAACTGGCTTAGGTTGTAGACAGTTAGAACCTCCTTACAATTCACTCAGTAAATATGTCTCTGTTTCTGATAATCTTAAGTGTACCCACTATGGAAGAAATGGTCATCTGAAGGTAAAATGTGAGTCTCTAAAAAGAGTAAAATAAAGGCAGGAGAACTTTCTCAAGTCTAAGAAAAGAAGTGCAGAAAATAAAAAGGCTCATTTTAGCAAGAACACTTTTCTCCCATGGAAAAGAAGGTTTCTTATTAAACCTATTGACAGTTTTTGGAAACTCCATCTCAAGTGGGTTCCTAAGTCTATTAAGTGATTCTTGTGCATAACAGAGGAAGCAGTCAAAGCTGGTACATGGACAGTGGATGCTCAAGGCATATGACTGGAGACACTCAAAACTTCCTTTCTTTGGAAGCACACTAGGGTGGTGGTGTGTCATTCGGTGATGGAAATAAGGGTTTTATTCTTGGAATTTGGAAAATAGGAAGATCAATAGACCATTCCACAAATAATGTTCATTATGTGAATGGTTTGAAATACAATCTCTTAAGTGTATCTCGAATTTGCGATAAGGGAAATGAAGTTAAATTCTTGTCTAATAGGTGCTTAGTTACTAACTGTGTAACTAACAAAGCTGTTATGTCTGCCAGAAGAGTAAAAAATATGTATGTTGCCGACCTTAACTCAGTAGAAGGGGACAGTCTTTCATGTCTAAGTGCTCAGACGAACAATGCAAATCTATGAAATAGACGGTTGGGACATGTGAGCCGTCCTTGATAAACTAGCTTGTCGCAAAGGACCTGGTCCGAGGACTACCAAAGCTGAAGTTTTCTGACAAAAAAGTTTGTGATGCCTGTGTAAGGGGGAAACAAACTAAATCATCCTTCAAGACCAAGAAAGGTATGAGCACAACGAGACCTCAGAACTTCTCCACATGAATTTATATGGATGTGTCAGAATCCCAAGGAAAGGAGGCAAGAAGTACATATAGGTAATCGTTGATGATTGTCACGACCCGAGCCTACACCCCAGACGTGACACGGCGTACAAGACTCCGAATAGCCTCATACAAGCCTGATAGCATTAATAACATAAGACATAAGAAAAATGATACGAAATTTAAAACTTTTAATCCATACAACTGAAAACCTTATTTAAAAACAAACAACGGAAGTCTAACATGTCTCACATGGCCATCTAATACAACTAGAAATAAAGATAGCGTCACAGCCCTTCAACATAGTCCGAAACGTAAAATGACATAAAAAGAAACTAAAAATGACAACTCTCATCCTCGAATAATGAGGACTCACCAATTAGCTTTGGAGAGAATCCATCCAAACTTTGAACACTAGAAGTCACTTTAAGATCCAAAACCTACACTTTGTAGAAAAATAGAAGATATATGTCTTAGCACACAAAAATGTACTAAGTATGATACCCATGCAAAAATCATGCTTAAAAAGGACATTTTGGTTGAAAACCATGCTATATGTTAATTTTGAGAAGCATCATGAACTTTAGTATAAAAGGCATAAAATACAAGTATAATCATCATAAAAGCCATTATAACACATTAGAACCATCATCTTAAGTAACCCTAAGCTATACTTGTGCAATGTAGGAATTGCATCCCATACTACCATTCATACTAAGTACCACTTTGAGGCCACCATAGATGAACTTACCATTCTTCATTTTCATCTTTAGTCAATACACATGAATAAGGAACATTCTCATTTAATAAGTCATGACATGGAAAGTAACTCATAATAACATTTCCAAGTTAAGAATTCACCATCGCGTTAAGCATTTAAGTCAACATTCTCATTAGCATCACTATGAGCACATTCATTATATTAGACATTAGAACATTAGATAAATACACCATGGCACTCTCAAAGCCTACTCGTGCAATGAATGAATGGCATCCCATACTACCACCCACACTTCATAGAACCTCTTGAGTAACCATAGCACGTATTTCACATGATGGGAATAAGCATTAAATGACATAGACCATGTTAGCAAATCATGGAATCTAGTGTCTCCCACACCGTAAGGGTTGGTCTACTTGCCTAAGGTAGAATTGGTAATTTAGCTTAGCTGGATCCACTAGCTAATAACCTATGTGGGCACATAGTTTTGGGATAAGAAAGATGTTCATTGAAACCCGACCTAACAAGGGGAGAACTTGCATCTTACCATGTCTGCTTGGTGCTAATCTTTAAACTCCCATAGATTAGTTCATTAATTTAACATTATTACACATGAAAGGGTTCTATAAGCCTACCGATTCAAGGTACATTATTAGGATAGCTCATTGAATCCTCATGAAAGGGTACCATAAGCCTACCGATTCGAGGTTCATCATTGTCATTGATGGAAGGGTGCCATAAGCCTACCGATCCAAGGTTTATCAATATCATGCATGGAAGGGTGCCATTAGCCTACTGATACAAGACACATCATTATAATAGTTCATATAATCATCATGCAAGGGCTACCAACATTAGTCTACCAATTCAAGACAAAACCTAGAATACTTCATTAATCATTTATGAAAGGGCTACAACCATTAGGTCTACCGATTCAAGAAAACGCCTAGAATACTTCATTAATCATTTATAAAAGGTCTACCACCATTAGGTCTACCGATTCAATGTTCATTAAGTTAAGATACATTAGTCACACAAGAAGAGGATGACCTAAGCCTACCAATTCAAGGTGTAACATTACATTGAAGAAACCTTTCACATTATAACATCATCATTCACAAGTGTATAACTGAGAATAACCTTTCAATAATAACACAATTGTATTGTAGACACGATCACATTACTTTCAGTGAAATCACAAAGCATATACATAAGCATCATGATTATATCACAATTTTCATAATTTACCCTTCAAGGACATGATTCACAATTCAGGTATGAATAATGACATAATTCAATAAACTAAATCAATATAGACATATTCTATTAAGATGTTTCCATAATCAATCAACCCACATCATGAAGTCACAATTTAGTAATATAGGGAATTCATGGGTTCTTGGGGGATTTTCATCATAAATTAACAATTAAACATCAATTCAATCATAATCTATCATAAATCAACCATTGAAAACGTTTTGAAAGAGAACCCATAACTTAGATTGAAACCCTAGGTTTTGGGGAAATTTGGAAGCTTTGAAATCAAGTTTTGAAGGGACTCTATGGGTGAAAGCTACCCATAGATGAAAATCCACCATACCATAATGTATTTTTCCACTTAAGTTGTGAAGTAATACCTTGGTTCTTCAAGCCCTAACCTCCAGTTCTTCTTGTTCTTCTTTTGGGAACTTCTAGAGAGAGAAATATTGGAGAAGATGAACTAATTTGGGTTTTTGGGAATAATGAAGTAAATAGGGTGTTTAATGAGTTAAAATAATTTATGTAGGTGAAATACAAGAATATAAATCGACCCCATAAAATAACTAATTAATTTGGAATTTACCAAAATACCCCTATCTAGGCAGCCCCGTCCCAGGGACCACGCCCTCCTTCACGACCCGTCAAGGGCACCGCTGCCCGTGGTTCCTTGACCAGTAGCTCCTCCAACTTGGAAAGTCTCCCATGAGGCTAAGGCAACCCCACAAGCCTTCCCACGGTCCGTGGTCTTCACCACGAGCCGTGAAGTGGCTCGTGAAGGGGAGCCTTGGCTTCGGCACTTTTGGGGGCACACTGCCTCACCAACCACGGGTGGCACCATGACTCATGGTGGCCACCACGGGTCATGAAGACCCTCGTGGTCATGGTAGGCAGTCTTGGCCCCCTAGCCATGGCAGTCACCCAAAATCCTTGGCCCTTTCCCTTAACGCTTGACGTTAACCCTCATGTTTAGGCTCTAATTTAACCTACTACTTTCCGAGGTGTTACATTATCTCCCCCTTGGGAACATTCATCCTAGAATGACACTTTAAACACCTTATGGAATTAAAGACTCAAGACTAGCAGCCCATCATGCATAAAACATTATAACAATGCACAAAACAAGGAAGGAACATGAACTCCATCTCAATATACTCAATGCAACACAAGGAAGTAGGAACTACATCTACAAACCCATTATGCATGAAAACTTCAACATTTCTCATTTAATTGGAGGAATTACCTTCTCCAACTAAAAGCATGCTCGTCATAACATCATAAAGCAAATTATGCAATTATTCTCAAAAGCACATTCAACAATTCACCTCATTAAGTATATAGGAAACTCGTACTAAATGCACATCAACATGAGGAACTTAAATCATAAGAACTCATTTTCTCATTAAACATGAATTTATCAAGAACATGCATAACATAAGTAGATCATGGAAACACATAAATCACACATGACTCCAAAACATGAAACAAGCTACAAGAAACTCTTGGTCTGAAGCTTGAATAGGAATAATAGAAAGTGACAAGGAAATCGGAACTCTCAACAACCTTACTATCAAAACGTACTATCTCCTCCTTGGGAGTAAACCCATACAAAGGCTAACATGACAATAGAACAAATAGCATAGGGACCTTCATAAAACATTCACACACTTACCGGGAGCAACATTTAGAGGACTCTCATATTTACCTCTAGCTTAGGGATCACTAGAACCCGGACCATTAAGAGAAGCTTGTTTATCCTCTCTCCCTTTTGTCTTAAGAACCGGGCATTCTCTTATTTTGTGGTCACTCTCGCCACAACCATAGCAAACTTTCATACCAGCCAAACATTTCCCCTCATGTCTTTTTCCACACATAGCACATTTTGGCCATAGAGACTTACTACTCTCTTCATAAGACTTGGGGTTAGATACTCTTTTTTTCTTAAGCCTTAGGGAATCAACATCAAGCCTATACCTCTTTTTCTCCCTCAACCTTTCTTCAATCTTCTCTTTTTGAATCCCTTGAGCATGAATCACAAGACGATCAATATTCATACCATTCTCAAGCATAACCATACTACACTCTTTTGGGGTCAAGCCGGTCACCCCCGACACAAACTTACTCATCATTGACCTAGCATCGGCTAATATATGTCGAGCATATCTTGATAACCTATTAAACCTCTGAGCATACTCCTTAACACTCATCCTACCTTGCCGAAGGTTAATAAATACAAGTATCTTAGCTTCTCTCATTTCTAAAGGACAAAACATATCAAGAAACCCATTCTTAAATATTTCCCATTCCATGGGGCCCGCTTCTACCGGCCTCGCTCCTTCCCATTGACTAACCACCTTTGGGAAACATCCTTCAATTGGTAAGCGGCCAATTCCGCCTTCTCTACCGGAGTCACTCCCAAATAGTTCAACACCTTCAAGACCTCATCTATAAACTCTTGAGGGTCTTCCCCCCATCCTTGACCCATAAAATTCCAGAATTTTTACTCCGGCTTGAGTCAACAGTTAAAAGCCATATCTAATCTTCTCATTGGTGATTAAGTAAACCAGAACTTGAGGAGCTTGATGAGGAGCTCCTTGATCAACCTTGTCTCGTTCAAATCCACCGGTGAAAGCTCCTTGAGTTGTCATATCCTGTAGACCACTGGATAAGGATTAGATGAAGGACCTTATAGAGTTAAAATCTATGGCACAACTTAAGAGTAATGAAAGAAGTGTAGTTTCCTAACATATTATAGGCTTTGATTCATAAATGTGGCGCCCTTCACACTCATGAACAAGACTCTACTAGAGGTGGCTTGTGAGACATCATTCTAAAAATCATCCCAACATCTTATGCTCTGATACCATGTTTGTCACGACCGTAGTCTACACCCCGGATGTGATATGGCGTATAAGACTCCCAATAGCCTCATACAAGCTTCATAGAATTCATTACATAAGACATAAGAAAAATGGTACATAATTTAAAACTTTTAATCCATACAATCGAAAACCTTATTTAAAAACAAACAGCGGAAGTCTAACTTGTCTCACATGGCCATCTAATACAACTTGAAACAAAGATAGGGTCACAGCCCTTCAACATAGTCCGAAACGTAAAATGAAATAAAAAGGAACTAAAAATGACAACTCTCGTCCTCGAACCATGAGGACTCACCAAGTAGCTTTGGAGAAAATCAATCAAAGGTTTGAACACTAGAAGTCACTTTAAGATCTGGAACCTACACTTTGTAGAAAAATAGAAGATATATGGGTTAGCACATAAAAATGTACTAAGTATTATAGCCATGCAAAAATCATGTTAAAAAAGGAAATTTTGGTTTAAAACCATCCAATATGCGAATTTTGAGAAACATCAAGAACTTTAGTATAAAAGGCAAAAGATACAAGTATAATCATCATATAAGCCATTATAACACATTAGAACAATCATCTTAAGTAACCCTATTCTATACTTGTGCAATATAGGAATGTCATCACATACTACCATTCATACTAAGTACCACTTTGAGGCCACCATAGATGAACTTACCATTCTTCATTTTCATCTTTAGTCAATACACATGAATAAGGAACATTCTCATTTAATAAGTCATGATAAGGAAAGTAACTCATAATAACATTTTCAAGTTAAGCATTCATTATTACATTAAGCATTTAAGTCAACATTCTCATTAGCATCACTATGAGCACATTCATTTCATTAGACATTAGGACATTAGAGAAACACATCATAGCACTCTTAAAGCCTACTTCTGAAATGCATGAATGACATACCATACTACCACCCACAGTTCATAGAAAATCTTGAGTAACCATAGCACGTATCTCACATGATGGGAATCAACATTAATCGTCATAGACCATGTGAGCAAATCATGGAATCCAGTGTCTCCCACACCGTAAGGGTTGGTCTACTTACCTAAGGTAGAACCGGTAATTTAACTTAGGTGGATCCACTAGCTAATAAGCTTTGTGGGCACATAGTTTTGGGATAAGAAAGTTGTTCATTGAAACCCGACCTAACATAGGGAAAGCTTCTATCTTACCATATCCGCTCGATGCTAAGCTTTAAATTCCCATAAAGTAGTTCATTACTTTAACATTATTACACATGAAAGGGTGCTATAAGCCTACCGATTCAAGATACATTATTAGGATAGCTCATTGAATCCTCATGAAAGGGTGCCATAAGCCTACTGATTCAAGGTTCATTATTGTCATTTATGAAAGGGTGCCATAAACCTACCGATCCAAGGTTCATCATTATCATGCATGGAAGGGTGCCATTAGCCTACCGATCAAAGACACATCATTAGTATAGTTCATAGACTCATCATACAAGGGCTACCAACATTAGGTCTACCGATTCAACATAAAGCCTAGAATACTTCATTAATTATTTATGAAAGGCCTACCACCATTAGGTCTACCGATTCAAGACAAAGCCCAGAATACTTCATTAATCATTTATGAAAGGGCTACCACCATTAGGTCTACCAATTCAATGTTCATTAAGTCAAAATACGTTAGTTTACACAGGTGAAATAAGAAAATATAAATCGACCCCATAAAACAACTAATTAATTTGGAATTTACCATATATCCCTAGCTAAGCAGCCCTGTCCCATGGACTACGACCTCCTTCATGACCCGTTAAGGGAACCACGGCCCATGGTCCCTTGACCAGTAGCTCCTCCAACTTGAAAAATCTCCCATGAGGCAAGGAAACCCCATGAGCCTTCCCACGGTCCCTGGTCTTCACCACGATCCGTGAAGTGGATCGTGAAGGAGAGCCTTGGCTTGGGACTTTTGGGGGCACACTGCCTCACCAACCATGGGTGGCACCACGAACCTTGATGGCCACCACGGGTCGTGAAGACCCTCATGGTCATGGTAGGTAGTGGATAGGTGCTTTTTAGGAAGCCTCGGCCCCCGAGACATGGAGCTCACCCAAAATCCTTGTCCCTTGCTCTTAACCCTCGACGTTAACCCTCACGATTAGGCTCTAGTTTAACCCACTACTTTCTGAGGTGTTACAATGATTTCTCTAGGTTCACCTGGAACATATTTATGTGGACTAAGGACGAGACAACTGGACTACTGGTCACTTTTGCCGAAGTAATTCAACTAAAGGTTAACTGCAAGATTTCAAGCATCAGATCAGAGCATGGCACAAAGTTGAAAACACTCAAATTGAAGTATTTTGTGCTGACAATGGTATTTATCACAACTTTTCTGCACCAACAACTCCTCAGCAAAATGCGGTTGTGGAAAGGAACAACAGGACCCTGGTGGATATTTCTAGAACCATGATGATTGACTCAAGTCTTGCAATGAACTTCTGGGCAGAAGCATTCAACACATCTTGCTATGTTGCAAACAGATGTCTGATCAGGTTAGTGATCAAGTAAACTCCATATGAGTTGTTGAATAGTAGGAAACCTTCAATTTCTCATCTGAAGCCCTTTGGTTATAAATTATTTGTATTGAACAATGGAAAGGATGATCTGGGTAAGTTTGATGCCATGAGTGATGAAGCGGTGTTCGTTGGGTATTCTTCTACCAACAAGGCTTACAGAGTTTTCAATAAAAGAACTCTGTGTGTTGAAGAAAGTATGCATGTGATATTTGATGAATCTGATTAAAAGAGAAAAGGTGAGCAAAATGAAGATATCGAATTGGAGGAACTGATGGAGAGTCAACAAGACAAGGTGATCCAAACTCCTGGTAATGAATAGGTATCAGAGGAAGGAAATAGTGCAGAACCCACGGAGGAACCTGGTCCCTCTGATACTACTCAGGAGGAAGATTCTCAAACCAAAGAACTTGAAGAAGATGAATCAGCTACAAATCTTGAAGAGGAGATAACTAGAAAGTCAGGATGGAAACATCAATCCTCTCATCCTCTGGACAATCTTGTCTCACCACTTGACTCTGGAATACAAACTAGATCTAAACAAGAAATCTAGTTGTGTATTCAGCGTTCATATCCATCATTGAACTTAGGAATATCAAGTAAGCTTTAAAAGATGCTGACTGGGAGACATCAATGCATGAAGAACTTCATCTATTTGAAAGAAGCAAAGTGTGGCACCTAGTCCCAGACCTCTCAACAGAACTATTATTGGAACCAGGTGGGTTTTCAGAAACAAACTTGATGATCTTGGTACAATCACTAGAAACAAGTCAAGACTAGTGGTCTAAGGGTATAATAAGGAGGAAGGAGTTCACTGTGATAAGACCTTTGCTTCTGTAGCCAGAATGGAAGCCATCAAAATTCTGATAGCCTTTGCTGCTTACATGGAGTTTAAGCTATTCCAAATGGATGTTAAGAGTGCCTTCCGGAGTGGGTATTTTAAGGAGGAGGTGTATGTCCAGCAACCTCCAGGTTTTGAAGATGTTGATCTCCCAAACCATGTGCTGAAGTTGGACAAAGCTTTGTATGGTCTAAAGCAAGCTCCTAGAGCTTGGTATGAGCATCTGTCAAAATTATTTCTTACAAATGGGTTGATGTGCCATGAAATCTTGGCACATTTGATGCTTGAAAACTAGGAACTAATAATAGAATTAAGTGTAGTTTTGGATGCTTTGATATGTTTGTTGATTGTGTAGGCATAATCTACCTTGTGAAGAAAACTAGAAAAAGAAGCAAAAAATGATGATGATCAAGTAAAGTTCACGGCTAACTTCACGGACTGTGACCTCCATAATGGTCCGTGGTTGAGCCCGTGAGGTTGAAGAAGTATTTGGGCCTTGAGAAGATGGAGTCATGAACAACCAAGTGAAGATCATGGAAGGTTTTACGGGCTGTGGTCAACATGATGACCCGTGGTGTTGATCGTTGTCCTGATCTAGTGTGTTAGCATTTCAGACCAAACTTGGGAAAATTGAAATGAAGATCACGGACACCTTTACGGCCCATGAAGAGCAAGACGGATCGTAATGTTGTCCGTAGGCAGACATTGAAGACCCAAATATGGGAAATACCAAGTGAAGATCACGGACAACTTCACGGACCGTGGTTCCTATGACGTTCCGTGATGTTATTTGTGGTAACCTTTACAGTGCCAAGGCGTTGAAGACCCAATATTTGGGAAAGTCCAAGTGAAGACCACGAAGGGCTTCACGAATCGTGAAGCCCTTTACGGGTCATGGAAGTGGCCGTGAAAAGAGCCGATAGTTCAGTCCTACTTTGATTAAGACTCTTTTTGAAACACTTATTTTAAATTTATTAGGTCATTTTTATTTTTTTATCTGATCTTAGCTTGAACGACAAACGAGTTGCTATTATTCTTAGTTTGTACTTTTCGACTTTACATCAATTTGATTTTAAAGTTTGGATTCTGATTCCTGAATTATAAAAGCTACTTGTTGATTTACTGATTCTCATAAGTTCTTTTTAAGCATGTTTTCATCTTATATATCTAATTGTCTACGTCAAATCATGAGCGGCTAAATACAACGACTGGGGTTGTGGGATCCATTACGTAATTTGAACTGTCATTTCATAAATTGAGTAACAGGCAATCTGTGGTTATAATCTATAGTTTTGACTTTGATTATCCTTGTAATCTGATGAGTGCACGAATTTGAATGAGCTTGTATTTGGCATTTGTTCGAGAGAAAAATACCAGTTAGGAAAAAGTTGAACGAACCTGACGAATTGGAGTTAAAGTTTGAGTTCGAGAGAAAAGAACTTTAACATCAAACCATTGTAATCAAGGATAAATATTAGTAACACTCTAAGGCAAAGAGGACGTGAGTGAAACTTGTTTGATTAGACTGAGAAGTCTTAGATGAAATTAACTTACATAAATATTGTAAACATTGAATTGCCTGAAACTTAATTACGAAAGAACACTAGAACTAACGTTATGGTGAACATAATCCTGGTTTCTCTTAATAAACTGAATCAACTTTATCACATGATTTTCTGTCAGTCGTTAATCTGGATTTCTACTGCAAGTTTTAGTAATTATAACACCTAGACCAAACCCAATTTACTTTTCGTCATTGTTTGCTTAGGAGATAATAACGATATTCGAATAAATGCAACAATGAAACCATTTCTGTAAAGAAATTCTCTGTGGAATCGACCTCAACTCGAGTTGAGTTCTGTAAATTAACATCGACCGTTTACACCTCTTAATTGAGGAGTAAGTTTGGACGCATCATGAGTTCAAGAGAGGTAAAATTAATAATACCTTGTTTTTATAGTCTAGAAGTAAGGAGTAGTTGATTGTGCAGGTATATGTAGATGACGTTATATTTGGAGCTACATCAGATTCACTGTGCAAAGAGTTTGCAGATTTGATGAGTAGTGAATTTGAAATGAGCATGATAGGGGAGCTTACATTCTTCTTGGGGTTGCAAATCAATTAGTCCCTCTAGGGTACATCAATATGCCAAGAGAAGTACATAAAATAATTGCTCAAAAATTCAACTTACATGAGGAAAAGGTTCTTGACACTCCCTTGAGCACAAGTGTCAAACTTGACATGGATTAAAAAGGGATTTATCTAAATCAGACCATGTATAGGGGAATCATTGGGTCACTTCTCTACCACACTACGAGCAGGCCTGACATAGTCTTCAGTGTAGGGAAGTCTGCCAGCTTCCAAGCAGCAACAAAGGAATCACACTTGAAGTAAGCCAAGCGAATACTGAGATACTTGAAGGAAACACAGGACCTCGTCATCTTCTACCCTTTCTGGTGACTCCTTTGATCTAATTGATTATGTTGATGCTGACTATGCACGTTTTCTTATTGATCAAAAAAGCAATTCAGTCATGGAACATTTCCTAGGATCATCATTGATTTCGTAAGGTACCAAGAATCAAAATTCTGTAGCCTTATCTACAACAGAAGAAGAATATGTTGCTGCTGCATCATGTTGTGCTCAACCCTTGTGGATTAAGCAGCAACTCAAAGACTTTGTGTTCTCACAGACACTATTCTCCTCATATGTGACAACACAAGTGCAATGAACATGGCTAATAATCCTGTTCAAGATAAGAGGACTAAACATATAGATGTGAGGCATCAATTTCTAAGGGACAATGTTGATAAGAAAAATGCAGTGATGAGATTTTGCAAGACAGAAGACCAGGTGGCTGATATCTTTACAAAACCATTGAGCAAATAAGACTTCATCAAGAATAAACTTAAACTAGGAATGCACAAGATTACTTGATTCCATAACATGTTTGCACGACATCTTTCATTTGCCTATGTTAAGGAGGGCAGGTATCTATACTGGTTGTATTGCTTATCGGTTGAGAATTCACATCGGGTACCTTACTGCAGGTACACACTCATGGCATGTTGGCTAGAGGGAAGATCTAATCATACAGGCAGGGCTATCTATAAAAAAAAACCTGGTCCCTTAAAGGTTAGTATCACTTATGCTACACAGTTTTCTATCAAGGGTCAATGCCCCGTGTCCTTTCCCCATTCATTGTATCAGTTTCAGACGTCCTTTCACTTTAAATCGAAGCACCGCTACTGTTCAGGGACCCGATACCCTTTTTAAATACAACCCCTTGAGTGAATCCAAACATTACAAATTCTTCCCAAATTCTCTTTGAATGAACTCTTCACTCATCAAGTCTTCTCCCTTTTCGAAACAAAATGAGTAACTCTTCATCATCCTCAAAACTCCCTATCTCCCAAGAAATTGAAAATCCCACTTCATTCAATTTTTCAATTCCTCCCTCAGAAGAATCTCTGTCTACACCAGTCTGTGAGGTTGGTGAGACTGGTGAATCTAACACACCCCACACTGAAGTGGTGGTGTCTCCTGCACTCCAATCTGGAGAAGTCTTACCCTGCTCTCCACCTTAGTTCTATTCGGTGAGAAATCTCAAAATTTTGAGGCCCAGTCAGTTGTGAAACCTAGTCTTGAAGCCCATACTGAAGAATTAGAAGTGGTGTCTAGAGCTGTGTCATCTACCATATCTGAGCGGCTGTTCGAAGGGGATTTGCCTAAAGGGAAGGGTCCAGAGTCCAATATTTTAGCAGCAGTAGAGGAATTGGTAGCCGTACAAAGTTCGGCCTTCCTCAGAGGGGATGTTCAACCAACTTTCTTGGAAAAATAGTTGAGATCACCAAAACAGGTCCCTAACAAAGCTCAACATGTGTTCGACCAGAATCCTAAGTCGTTTGATGTTTACAGTGAGGAAGAGGAGGAAGAATAAGCTTCCTTTATGTGGCGTAGAAAAGGAGTTCGAGGTGCGAACTCCTCAACAATGGTTGTCCCAGATCTAGAAGCAGTAGATGATGTCCCTGAGATAAAACTCGATAATGAGCCTACTGAGTCTGAATGAGAAAGAAAAATAAAGGGCAAGGGAAAGATGGTAGAGTCTCACACAAAGGAGACAAGAAAAGATATGCAACCAGAGGGGAGGTGCAAAAGATGAAGGGAAGTGCCATAGCAGCAAATAAAATCCAAAAACAAAGAATCAGAAAGAGAAGAAGGGATGGTCATGTGCTTGAGGAACCAATCTCAACACCTCTGCCTGTAGGGTCGAGTGAGATAGGATCTGATGATATTGCTACAATTGTGGCTAAAAGAAGGAAGGAAGGAAGCAGAGATTGAATGGGTTAAACCTAAAAAGGGTCACAAGTCAATGAAGAATGAGAGTGTGATTAAAAGGGCTACTGTGAACAAAAAAACCATCAAGGGACCAGGTCCTCGTGTTCAAAAACCTGTTGAAGAAAAGGTGTTAACCAGGGAAGATCATATTGCAGAAATGGAGAAACACAAGGTGCTGAATGGAAGAGTATTCGACCTAGAAAATCTTTACAAAATTTGGTATGTCTACTCTTTTTGATTCTGTAAATCAACAAAGCTGGGAACACTTGTTTGAAGCCCCAACACCTTACTTGCATGAACCAGAGGTGCGTGAATTCTATTATAAAATGGAGCTTCTAGGTGATGGAGGGATCAAGACAATAGTGGGCGTGGTTAAAATCTCTCTGAATGAGGAAATCTTAGGCATCATTTTGAGTGTACCTGTGGAAGGGATTTGGTCCATTGAAGCATGCAAACCCTCTAATGAGTTTGCTCAACATGCCACCAAACGTGGGGACATCAACCGTACATGCCTGCCTAAGAAATTCCGAAGAGGAGAGTACTAGTTGATGTTTGAATTCATCAACAAAGTTTTGGTACCAAGGACCGAGAAGAGAATTGTAGCATTTGTTGCTGATCTGTTTCTCATGGAAATGCTAGATGAACTTGAGGCCATAAATCTTCCTGCGATAATGCTCAAAGACATGCACAGGGTGACGACTTGGAAGTCTACCAAACATGGCATTCCTTATGGATAACTGTTGAACCATGTTTCAAACATTTTAAAGTGCCTTTTGGACGAGGCGTACCTGGTACTGTCAAGCAGATGTTCACTATTGTCATTCTATTGGAGTGTGAATATGTTGAGGGAAAGACAAAGGATAAGTCACATATGTCAGATCTTCTAGAGCAACAAGGCTCTCTCAAACGAAATTTAACTAACCATACAGTAATCCTGAATGATAAGGTGGTTGAGATTGCACAACTTAAGGATCAGTTTCAGAGGGCTATCTCCAAGGGACCTTCTACCAATTCTGTGGATGTGAAAGAGGTCAAAAACTTGAGAGCTAAGAATGAAAAGCTGCTAAAGACAAATGCCTCACTCAGTGAGGATGTAACGACCCGAGAGCACCCCCTAGTCGTTACCGACGTATTCGACCTCGAAGAGGTCTTATACAAGCCCTTAGAATTTTTCATAGCATGTATCAAAGAATAAAATCACGGAAAATTTAAAACTTTTACTTTGGAAGTTCAACTTCACTTTATATATGAAAAACAAAATCTAACTTCATCAAAATGTACCATCTAGACATAGAAGTATTGAAAATGGGATTTAGCCATTACATCAATAAGAAGTTTTGAAATAGGAAAGTACAACAATATCTTCCAACATAAGAAAAGAACTAAACATAGAGTCTAGATCATAGGGTCTTGTCCTCGGACTTGAGGACTCACCAACTTGGGGAAGCAACTCCAAGTGTCTTGAGAAGTAAGCTTGAATCCTAAATGGCCCGAACCTAAATGTTTGGGGAAAAAGGGAGAAAATATGGGTTAGTACAACACACATACTAAGTGTGGCTACTATGCATAAAAACCATTGAAACATGCATAAAAAGACATTTAATCAAACATGCTTTTTACCAAGTAAATCCAATATGCACACAAAGTAAGCATCATAGTCCAAACCAACATAATATCATCCCAACATGTAGACAACCCAAGCAATACTAGTGCAATGCAAAGAATAGAACCCCATAATCCTATTCAAAGCCAAGTATCACATTAAGCAACCTACTTCATGCATACATTCGTAAGATCATATTTCATCATAACTTACCATATTCATAATGATCATACATAACATAGCTTCAACATTCATAAGTCATAATCATCATAATCATAAGAGAACACTACTACAATCATCTCTTAGGATCCCACAAGTGCAATATGCAAGAGAAGTCCCATACCCTCCCTTACACTATGTAGAAACCCTTAAGAAAGCCCTTGTAAGAGTTCACACCTTTCATACCTTCTTTTACTTTTACATTAGGGAAATATTGCAATAAACAACATAGACCATGAGAGCTACATGGAATCCGGTGTTCTACTCCCAGACCGAAAAGAGAGGGTTAACACTTGCCTAAGGTGTAACGATTCATACATAGCTATCTAGGTGGATCCACTAAGCTAAAGTCCTATGTGGGCACATAGTTAAGGGTCAAGGAGATTGCCTCTAGAAACCCTAACTTACTAAACGTGGGGGTTTCCATCTCATGAAACATAACATACCGTGGGTAATCCGGACTTGCTAAACGTGAGGAAACCCATGAGGGGAGTCAAACTTACTAAACGTGAGACCCCCATCTCATTAACATGCCCTTTCGGTGCTAAGCATATAATTCCCTTTTGTAATCATCTTTAGTCATCACATAAGTTCACATTAGCCTTTACTAGACTCTTATGTAGACCTCTTACCATAATAGCTCATATGTGTTCATAAGTGAGTAACAATCCTTTCACATTAGAAACACTTAACAAGTGAGTAAACCTTTCACTTTACATTACATTATAATCATGAGAATTACCTTTCAATTATATAGCAATCATACCATAACATACATACATACTTCATAGCTAATTCAAGTGTAGAGGGTTAAGGATGAGGAAACTAGGTCATCAACACCACAACAACACATTAAGTATAACACCATTACAATCTAAGTAATTCATCTTTCATACTTGTGTTCAAAGAAGACCCAACCTTCATACCTCTTTGCCCTTCATACTTCAATTACCAAAAAATTCATAACAAATACATAATACAAGGTAATCCATGAAGTAATAACATACTCAACATCAACATAAGTAATTGACATAGTCTCTTCATAGTCATCAAGGCTTCATTCAAGGACTCAACCCTAATTTCATAGAAATTATACATAACCTAGGGTAGAATCATCATACAAACATGAATTACATAATTCATAGCCTTCAATTAATATCCAACACAAACTAGGGTTAGAATTAGGAAAAAAAAGAGAAATATGGGTATCATAGGGAATTCTTCAAGAAACTACCAATACAACATAAATTTATCCATAATTGTTTATATAACATCAATCAAAGTCAGTTTATAACATCAATTCAGTTTAGAAAGAAGACCCATATTTTTGGATGGAAACCTAGAAATTGTAGATTTTGAAATTCATCTTGAAGGGGCCTCTTGGGGAAAGGAATCCCAAGAGTGATAAGCAACCATACCTTATTGAGGAATTAACCACAAAAATACGAATTGAAACCTTGGAGAGTTGATCTTCTTCTTGAAGCTTCAATCTTCTTCACTAGAGTTCTTGAGAAGAGAGAGAGAGTAGAGAGAAGGAGGAACTTTAGGTTTTGATCTTTGGGGTTTTGTGTTTGAGTGATAAAAGTGAGGTAATGTGACTTAAAAATCATTATATACACGTCCCCTAAAGTACCCTAAATACCCCTCACTTAGTTGGACTCTTTAATGAAGTAAAAATTGATTTCTTAATTTCTGCATTTTCTTCGCGAAACAAGTCATTGATGCGGTATTGTTCCCTTAAGATATTTGGAATTAAGTTTCGATACAGTAGAGTTCGCGACATGACCGCGTCGCGAACTAAACTTTTGCTCCTTGGGGAAGCTAGTCCGCGACGCGCACCTACTCCCTCCAAGTCCTCCTCGGGGCCCCTGAGGGTGGCCTCGAGGAGTCGTATTCGAACGTTTTGACCCTATAAACATATATTTACCTAATTTAAACCTTTTTACAAGATTATACCATCATACGACACTCCCAAACCTGCCCAAAACCTAAGGACACACTAAGACACATTCTTCTCTAGTTTCCGGACGTCGTGGTCGTTTCTTGACGTTTAGACTTTTACTCTTCCAAACCAAGTCAATTGCATTAATTTAGGTTTAGAAACATCATTTTAACTATTTTTAAGTCATTA
>JAJOOO010000998.1:0-41341 GCA_029582685.1 Solanum piurae
ATATGTATATTTCGCTATACATATACAAAAGAAAGCAGTTGTATAATCTGCTTTGGTATACATATACAAAAAGATCAATTGTATAAAATGAGAGAGGCAAGTGAGCGAGCGAGATCTGAGAGAGTGGCGAGCGAGATCTGGGAGAGGGGAGAGAGGGGAATGAAAATATATGTATATATACAATTTTCACGCATTTTATACATTTGCGTTTCTGTATACAATGAGAGAGGCGAGTGAGAGAGCGAGATCTGAGAGAGTGGCGATCGAGATCTAGGAGAGGGGAGAGAGGGGAACGAAAATATATGTATATATACAATTTTCTCTCGCTTTATACAAACACAAACACATTTTATATAATTTGCGTTTTTTGTATAAAGTGAGAGAGGCGAGTGAGAGAACGAGATCTGGGAGTGTGGCGAGCGAGATCTGGGAGAGGGGAACGAAAATATATGTATATATACAATTTTCTCTCGCTTTATACAAACACAAACGCACTTTATACACTTGCGTTTGTATAAAAACCGAGAGAGGCGAGGGAGAGAACGAGAGTGGAGAGCGAGATTCACCAGGAGAGAGGTGAAATAACAACAGTTTGCTATGGGGTACAATTAAATCAAACTATATTTATAGCATTTAATTTGAATTAATAGTTTGCTATTATATACAATTTTCCCTATTTATTATTATACGTGTAGATTTGAATATGGTCTTCGTTAAGTTTTATGTGAAATAAAAATATTTTTACCTAAGAAAATAAAATAATAAATACATGACCGAATAAAACTATTAACAAAAAATGAATAATGAATTTCGCATATTTTTACTCTTTTCAAATCTAAAACGCTCTATATATAAAAAGAAAGTTTTTTTATTTTCAAAAGTTAAAACAAAATAGTGTCGTTTTAGACACATACATGCCTCGTGGACGTTTGGAACCGACACGTGTATCTCGGGTAGCTTCTTGCAATTTTTACATTACAAATACAAAAAATATTTGCTGTGTCGAGTTTCTGAATTTTGATCCCAAAACAAATTCCAAAAATCCAGTTCCATTTCGTTTCTACCCCGCAATCCCCAACCCGACAAACCCCTAATCTTCATCATTTTCTTCAGGATTTGACTCCAATCGTGAACAATCTAGGGCTGGAATAGGGCGGTTTTCGCAGTAGCAATCATGAATATCTTCAGACTGGCTGGGGACATGACACATTTGATTAGTGTCTTAGTTCTCCTCCTGAAAATCTACGCTACCAAATCATGCTCAGGTTCTTATTCCAACTTGCATTTTCATTCTCAGTTCCTCGATCAGCTATTGTATATATATTTTGTAGCATGTAAATAGTTTTGCATCAGAAGGTACTGTTTTCTATTAATTTTCGTCGACTTTATTCGTGTTGAAACCTGAATGAGTAGTTTTACTTTATACATGAATGACCGTATCTGATTGGCTCTTAAAATTGCGGGTTATGTTTTTGATTTTGTATGAATTGGAATTGAATTATGTATTGATTGGACTTTGTAGAGTGAATAAGGTGCGTTTGATTGGGTTCCATTGAACAGTTCATTGATTGAAAAAAACTATGCTCATTTGATGAATTAAGAGTGAGTGTTAGTCCATTTATGTGCTAGTTAGTGAATCGGGCAATGCACAGGATACATTATTTATAAGGAAGTAGTTACATTACAACTCCTGAAACTACTAGGACTTGGACGATATTAGACCTACTGAGAGATTGCAACGAGTGAGCATTCTTTTTTATTTTACTGAGGAAATCTGTGAATTTTGAAACTTCTTTGAACCCAGGAGCTTTTAACTAGGTTATCTTCATGCCATGTATTAAGTAGATATCTGGATTCATGTAGGACACATAGTGAAATCAGTGGCATTGTGAGTAATTTGAAAATATGAAAAGACAGTGTTAACGTGTTCGATTGTATGGAATGTTGTCAATAAAAGTATATCAACAAACCAGATGAAGTATGGTATGTTAGGACATAGACTACAAATTTGGTAAGTCATGGCACATTGATATTAGTTCTGATGTGACAGGTAATTTAACAGAATACTAGATGGTATAAAATATCACTGTCTATGTATTGCCCCCTCCCTTCCCCCCTAAAAATACAAAAAAAACCAGAAAAAAAAATGAAAGATGACCTATTCTTTAAATAACAAATAAAATATATGTACTTGTTGCATTCACCGGTAGCTTGAAGTATACTTATGCTGAAATCTGGCTAACGTTTAGCTGGAAAATAGTTGGATTGAGAGTCTTTGCTGTATTCAGGAATATCATTGAAGACGCAAGAGTTATATGCTATTGTGTTCGTGACTCGGTATCTGGATTTGTTCACTGACTTCATCTCTCTTTACAACACTCTGATGAAACTGGTTTTTATTGGGAGCTCTTTGGCAATTGTCTGGTGTATGAGGTACCATCGGGTTGTCAGGCGCTCATATGACCGTGAGCTAGACACTTTTCGTTATTGGATTCTTCTGGGGGCTTGTTTCATTCTGGCACTTGTTCTTCATGAGAAGTTTACCCTTCAAGAGGTTAGTGATTTCTAAGTGTTCTAAATATTTCATGTGGACTGTCCTAGCATTGATAATCATGCTTATTGTCACATAATTTTGTAATGATATATGGTTGCTTATGTGAAGTTGATCTTGGCAAGCACAACATCCTGTTGGTGCTTGCAACAACCATATTTTCAGAATTTCCATAGGCTGGCTACTGTGAAATAGTGAATTTCATCCTACAAATGTTGTATTGCTTTGAGTCCATAAATAGTGAACTTGAATACAACAACTATTTCTTATCCAAGGTAGTTTGGGTCGGCTATATGAATCATCATTCCATGTCGCTCCATTTAATCCCATCTCAAACACCCGGGTGCTGATGTAATGCGTGGCTAGGTGGATACCTTTCAATGATATATTCCGCATTATGAATCAATTGCAAATTGACTAGTTTTATGCAGACTGACTGCCTACACAACTCTTCTATTTTATTCGGATTTGGAACCTACAGCATGAACATTCTCGCAAAATCAGTCCATCACTAGTGAATGAACACTATAAATGTTTGTGCTTATTACTCACATGCTACTCTGCATGTACATGGTTATAGCAACCCTTGAGGTAGTGCTTGTACAGACCTTCTTAAGGTGATCCGTTTTTTTGATGACCTCTGTTCATGACAAGATCTAAACCCTTTTACGTTGACAATATACAATCAGCAGCTCGAAATATGTTAAGATGATATGTTTGCAGTCATGTGATTTGGCAAACCTTAACTAATCAGCCCGTTAACGTCAGTCTGCCCCCTTCAAGAATAATTTCTGTAATAGCCATTTATATTTGTTGTTTGCTAAGTTCCTTTAGTATTGAGATGTTGCTATGATGATTTATCCAGATGGAGGGCCGACAAAGTTGCGACTGAAGTTTGATCTTGTCTATTTTATATTTGACTCAGGCTACTTTCCCCTATTAAAAGTCAGTTGAACCCCCTCAAACTTTTTTTTCCAACTTCGCTATTTTTACCCTCTAAAACCCTACTAGGTCATTGCAACTCTTCATGTGTATGGGCTTGGTTTCTAGTGCAGGTTTTTTATGACTTGGTGTTGTTCCTATTATGCTACATCGCAATTTGCATGAGTAAAGACATCTTCTTGTCTATATCATTTGCAATGCCATCTTATATGTCATTCTTGGCTCCCCTACCCTTGTGGTCATCTCCAGATATTGTTTGTCCGTCTTGGCTATTAAAAGATGAGCTCATCCATCACCCTAGCACATTAGGAGACAAAAAAAGATACTGAGATTTTTCAGTATTCATGGTATCGTTATAGTCAGACCCATCTGTTTGTTTCGTTAATGACTGAGTTTTTCTTTTTATTTTGTGGGGAGGTAAGGTAAGTGGAGAGGAGGTTTTGGTGGGTGGGGGGTGGGGAGAGCACTGGTAAGGATTGAACCTTACACTTGGTTGCGAGGCGCTCTACTAATAAGCTGCCATTCAATTCTCTGAATGACTGATTAGAATTTCCGCGAAGACCCTGTGGCAGAGATCGTGTTACTTGTTTCCTTTTCCTTTTCTGGGATAGTCTTGATTCTCGAATTTATATTTGCTCGCTCCCTGTTTACACTATTGATGCTATGTATAATGTTGTTCCAGGTATTCTGGGCTTTCTCAATATACCTGGAGGCAGTTGCCATTCTTCCCCAGTTGGTGCTCTTGCAAAGAAGTGGAAATGTTGATAATCTGGCCGGACAATATGTGTTCTTCCTTGGGTATGCTTCCTCTCCAGTAAATCTGGCCACTTCTTAGAAGGGAATTGTTTTGCAAATTGCATCATATGTTGAAAATTGTAGAAATTTTGTACTGATCTTGCCATCTCTATTTTTTTTAATCTGAGTTCTATTATCACTCATAGCTGAAATTTGACAATTCATCATTTTTTTTCATAAATATTGCAAATTTGCTTGCGACATAGCGCCAATAGAGTGCTGGTATTTTACGTTTACGTAACGCTAGAAAAGGCTTGTCTCAGTCTTCACTGTGCAAGGAGTTAATGAAGTTCATCCACAAATCTATATCATCTACAAATGATTGTAAACATTTGAAATTGAAACGATGTGGTACATTTATTCTTCCTTGGAAGCATTGGTTCTCTCTTTCCATAAACCAAAGGATGTGTGGTGGAACTGTATTCCATCTTAACTGTCTTTCTAGTTTCTGTCTTCTCCAGGTTATAAGAGTGTTCTTCAATACTGTGCTTTAACCACCGAGATTGAAATAGATTTAGGAACATACTCTAGATCTTCCATGTTACAGTAGAGTGCAAAAAAAGATATCTTGGGTCCTGAGAATCCTTTTCATGTGTAACATAATTTCAAGTAATGATTTCCTTACTCTGCAGTCTGTCCTAGTTAGGTTGACTTTATACCTAGACAGAACATGCCGTTTTTGAAGGTGCTTTTTCTTTTCTTAAACATTTTTCTTGCCCCAGTGAGTGGTTGTTGCTTGGCTTTGTCAATTTACTTGACTGAAAAGTCTTCTGTGCATCAAACAGTGAATTAGATCCTGAAGTTAGCTCCTCCTTCTCTAACTTCTCAAAAGACCCAAACTCATCTGCAGACCTCGCAGTCCATGGCAATTCTTCCAGAACTTATTGTGCTGGCAATTCTTCTTGAATCTAAGCTTTTCTGTTTATTTTTGCATTAAGGTTTCGTGGCTTCAACAAAATGTGGCAAAAGGTCTATAGATATGGGATTACCTCCTTTAAGGAATCCAAGCCAAGCACCTTGCCGCCTTCTTATCTTTTTTCCATCACCTACCTTAAGATTCACCCTGGAAGAGAATCATCCCATAAATTTCTTATATATATTCATGTTGCAAATCCGTGAGTTGATACTGGATCAGTTCACCAATACCCACACCTCCAAGCATCTTGCCACCATCTTATATTTTTTTCACCATCATCTACCTTAACATTCTTTTTTACATTGTATGGCTCCCTCAATATATTCTAAGTTTCCATTGCATAACAATGAGCTGATCATACTGGATTTGTGCACCAAGATTCATTCATGCATACTTTTTCTTTGATGGCATTCTTCAAGACTTTCTTGTTCATTACTAACTGCACAACCATGTTAATAATAGGGACTTGTATTGTGCAGCCTCAGTTTTTCTCAGCTAAATCACTTTCCTTCTTTACCAATTACAATAGTCACTGCTGTCTATTTCACAAGTGAATATTTTCTTTCCAGAGTTACCTCCGAAGTTTCTCCTAATTCTATCCAACTGTCTCTCCACTCTTGATGGAATGGGTTATGAGGTATAGGGACATTTCATAGACCAGGATACCCTCAAGTACACGGTTTATGAGGGTCAACTTACAATCCATGGATGGGTAATGTTTCTTCCAAGTGGCTAATTGTTCCCAAACTTTTGACTTGTATAGGTTGGATCAGAGCTTAAAGAAGCAATTACCTCCTGCCACTTTGAGGCATTTTTGTTGCTTGCCCCTAAAAGGGAAGTCCCATGCATGGTGCTGGAAAAGCTCCATCTCTCTATCCCAACATCCTTCCAAGAAATAGGAATAGATACTCTTTGCCAGGTTTATGAAGCCTAGAAACTGCCACAAAACCAATAGTATTGAAGTGACTCACAGATATCTTAGCCTTATTTCCTCTGTTCCAATAAAAATTTGAGTCAACATAGAGGAACTTTGAGATAGTGATTGTTTTATTCCTTTTTGTGCCCTCTTTGAAAGTCTTATCCAACCTTTGTCCATAGCTATATACAACAGTCCTCTCAGTTGAACAATCTGAAGAGAAAAGCTGGTAGAGGGTGTCCCTGTCACGGTCCCCTCTGAAAACTCTCGTCCAGTTGACCCATTTGTCTTTTTTCTTTAAAAACCACAGTATTACATTAATATGATCATAAGTCCACCAGGAATTCCTAATCTTTAGTACCATACTCCAGCTTTGATTCTTTGTGCTTTGGTTTATGAGGGGAACTCAGAACAGAAAGGGAATGTGGTTCCTCTCTTTGACATTTATCTCTACTGCAGTTCTTGATGTGTATTTCCCACCTTTCAATTTCTGTGCCACTGGGCAACTTTTTCATGACATCCCCCCATACATGCCCACCACACATCTACATACAAAATCCATCCTCGACTTCAATGATCCTTCTTCCACCACAATTCAATTGCTATTACAGTCAGTTTTGCATGCGACTTTGGTGTCAAATCTGTTCAATTTTTCAAGGCTTTACGTATGAATAGCCTTTTTCATTGGCTGCCTAACTCGGTTGGCCAGTTAATTTGATGAACTTTATTAGCTTCTTATCTACATCAGTCCTTCCATTATTGAGGATAATTTTCAGAATGATTGTTGCCGGATTTCTAGACGGATAAATCTGCCATATGTATTGAGTTCTAAATGACATTCTTCAGTTTTCAAGGATCTTGGGTAGTCATAACTTGATTCCTTACGAAGATTGTGAAATTTTCCTAGTATTATTAGGCATTAGATTGAGGTACTTTAATTGTACTTAGCTTGTTGGCACTTAGAATCTTGAGCCTCCTTTGGCAGTCGAAACACTGTCATTTGAGGACATACCTAGAGAACGAACACAAGTGTTATTGCTGCTAGAGGATGTGCCTTTATTTTTTTAGGCAGCATGTTTAACTTTGATGCCATTATTATTGTGTGCGCCCGATGAAATGAATCTGATCAAGCATTGACATCTTGTTGTGTTTTAAATTTGGTCTAAGCTTTATATGTTTGCTTTGAGCTAACGTTCCCTCTCTTGTGATTGCTAGCCATGAGCATCTCCATAATAAGGAAAACACAATAAATTGTTCCTTTATTGAGCTGAGTGCCCGTGCTGTGACTTTAAACAAAATCTTTCTATAGCTTGATTGCAATGAAAGAGATATTCAGATCCATTAAATCATGTGATTTATGTCTGTGTAGAATGCCACTATTTCAGATCGGAACTACAGCATAAAGCTACAGAAATGATGAGGTCTTCCATTTAAATGTTTTCTTGAGCGATGGAACATTTTTTTTGACAGCAAAAGCCATGTCTCTGCAAGACGAGGGAAAATGGCTCCCTCTCGCACCATTCTCTCACTGTCTACCCATATTTATCATCTCTTAGTTTTGTTTCATATTATAATGCTTGGAGCTGAAAGGATCTAACAATTAGAAGTTCCTAAATTATGTACATGCGGCATGTGTTCCTTTCCAGTTGAATAATGTCACACAATGACATTTACAGTTTGATTTCAATTAGTTAAGATTGATTGGGTATTGTTATTGACGTGCTGGTTTTATGCGATCACAGGGCCTACCGTGCATTTTACATCTTAAACTGGATTTACCGCTATCTAACAGAGCAGCGTTTCACTAGATGGATTTGTAAGTTTTTGGAAGTATAACCAGTACTGTTTGTTTTCAATTACTTGCAATGGTTCTTTGAAGTTGAATTTTCCTTTTCTTTTTTGTAGCTTGCGTCTCTGGTCTTGTCCAGACAGCCCTTTATGCAGATTTCTTTTATTATTACTTCATCAGGTAACAATTTGTTAAAACTTCCTGAAGTGGCTCCTCCCTTGATGACGTAAACAAACTACTACTAACAAGTTTGTTTTGCAGCTGGAAAAATAACGCTAAGCTTCAACTGCCAGCATGAGGCAAAGAAGATATATGATGAACAGTTTTAACACCTAACCAGAATCTGGTTTCATGCTGTGGCTTGTGACATAATTTTGGCATACTACTTTTTTTGGATATGAGATTATACATTGAGTTTGGCCGAGGGTCAAGTATTTCACTGAGCTCCTCTTACATTGTTAGATTCAGAATTTCAGATACAGTAGTACCCTTGTTAATATGTCAGAAATATGTTAATTTGAAAATATTGTCTGCATTCCTGTCAAATGTGATTCGAACTTTCAAAGATATGACTAATCAATTATTTTGCTTCGTTCATATAATGGGTTCTCAGATGTCTGCATATCTTCTTCCTTTTCGAGGTGTCTTTGTCTTTCTTTCTTAACAAATGCTGATTAATTTTAATATCCAATTGCTCCAAATATAGAGTTCTTGTACATTGTTGCTAGTGTCTATGACATTAATGCATCACTCAAAATGGAAACTTAGGAGAACAACTCTCTTTTCTTCGTAATTTGGTTTGAAAATGGCAAAAGTCATAATAAGCAACGAAGGATAGGGAAGGCATAATCAGTAAATCTTCATAATCAAACGAACAATTTAAGAACTTCAGAATACAGGAGTTCTTTCGTGACCCTGATGTACTAAACCTGATCTTAATTTAAAATGAATCATAATGGATCGAAGCTTTACGTTCAGTCACATCCGAAAAGCTTATTGTTTCCATAATTTATTAGCTGAAAGGATATTATCATCGCGATAATATCTAAATCAACATGAAAGGAAAGATGATACACCTACAGTCTATATCTTTGGTTGAATCACAATATTACAGTACAAGAATAACAAATGAGAAAGGGAATCTTTTTTTTTTCTTTCTCAGAGAGGAGCCGGCAACCAGTCGAGCATTTCACCAGCAAACATGGGAATAATATCTCCTGATGCATATGAAAAGGATTCGGGTACCTTCCATGGTGTCTTACTCAACTTAATCTTTGAGTTGTTCCTAGGAAGCCCATAAAAGTCTGGTCCATTGAAGCTAGTAAATGCTTCGAGCTTGTCGAGTGCATTTTCCTAAAATGCAAACAACCAAATTTAAGTCATTGACTTATAGCGATAGCCACTAAACTAATGAACCTTTCCGAAGTTATTAATTAGAAACATTATAGCATGGATGAGTCCAACATGAGCAGCAGTGTAGATATCTATTGCAATTACCTTTTCAAACACCTTTGCATATACTGACAAGGCTACAGGAGCATTGTAAATACCAGCACATCCACAAGAACATTCTTTTCTTCGTCTATCATGAGGAGCACTATCAGTCCCAAGAAAAAATCTTTTACTTCCACTTGTTACAGCTGACACAAGTGCCTCCCCTGTGTTATTCAAAGCAAACTTGCTTGGATTAGAATATATACCAAGTGAACAAGAGAAGACAAAAGAGAAAAGTAGTAGGAGAAAGGGGACAAGACTAATGCAATAGATCTTGTAATTATGCGAGTAATGAATCTATTAATAAAAATGAGTTTTTTCTCAAGCACTTGGTATTTCCAAGTCTCATTAAACATGCCTCCCATAATGGCAAATTCTTAATGGAAGCACCTTCTTTCAACAAGGACATTCAAGCAATACATTTATTTTCTTTAGTTGGAAATAAGGAAATCAACCTCTTCCACTTTAGTTGAGTTGACCAAACAAGTGGAGTTTAATGGTAAATACATTATGCATGAGAAAAAAATGAAGTTCTTGTCCCCTTTGTTGAACCAAACAAGGTCTATATGACCTTGTAGTCACTACAGGTGGTTAACCAAAGAATCCTAGTCGGTTTTTCAAAATTAAAAGTAATGTTACTTCATGATTGTTCTTGCGACCGACAGACAAACACCAAGCGATAGAAGAGAATTTGAGCATCAATATGAAAGGATAAAGGATACTACTGTGGATCTCTCTTTTGAGGACTGGAAGGCAGTAATTATGCGGTTGTAAGCCCCCTTGGAAGAGAGAATTCCTGTTCAAAACAAGATGTTGTGGGGTGACAGTCGCTGCAACAAATCCTTTAAAGAATGATAGAAAGGTTAAATTAGCATTTGAAAAAGGAAGGTCAATGAAGTTTATTCATCTGACAAGAAGACTAAAGTTCAAAAAGGTGGATAAAGTAGAAAAGATTACCTTCAGTGCAAGATTCAACAAACTTAACAGCATCCATGGTGGTAACATGCTCCATCACGACCTTCAATCGTGGAAATTTCTGCACCAACGGTCTTAGAACCGTTTCAATGAATACCTTTTCTCTATCAAACATGTCAACCTCAGGATTAGTAACCTCTCCATGAACCTGCAGTCAAATGTAATACATAAAAATCCTATAAAATGAAGTTTTTTCAAGGAAAATGACAAAAATCACAAGCTTTGACAAAACATTAGGGGGAAGAAGAAACATGATTAAGGTTGAGTCATTATAATTAAATGCTGAATCTATTTTATAGCGATCCAAGATAAACTGAAACTAGAAAAACTATAGCATAGGCAAGAAATAACATTAATCATGTATAGCTTCAACAGATACATGATACAACTTTGAATGTGCATCTTTCTACAGTGATAAATAGCAATTTTTTGGTGGTAAGGTTAGCATGCACATTAGAGCTTATGCAATGTTCTAGTGGAACAGGAAGAAAGCTTAGCACCAAGTTTAGCATCAAATTACCAGCAGAGGCATATTATGCTCAACCATTTCTTGTAGAACTGGTAAACACTTCCCGAAAAGATCAGTCACTCCATCTTGAGAATTTGTTGTGGCACCAGCAGGGTACAACTTCACCCCAAATACGACCTGGCTCTCTCCTGTGTTATTAATCTCATTTTATCAGAAATAGTGGACAAAAAATAGATAAAACAACAAAAGAAAAAGGAAAAAAGGATGATTCTTAAATGCTTTCATGGAAAGAAAAATAGGAACATGGGTCATTCACATTGGAAAAACTGCATCCAGATGACAATACACAATCAATTCAACTTAAATGCTACAAATTTTGACATGTTCAAATTTCCTCACAGTAGAGTAGACCCTGACTTTACAAAGGACAAGAAGCTCGTAATACTGACTTCAAATTTCAAGGATTATGATCTGACACGAAAGTAGACATAATAAAAGGACCAAAAAAAGGTTGGCATAGCCAAGAATCTAGCCTTCAGTTTTAATGTCTTGAGAACAAATTGGGAATTACACTTAGCTTTAAGATGAGATTTAACAAAGAATTACAATCTCTCAAAGTTCAACTCTACTTCAAAGTTTCACAAATTGGCTTTCTACTGGTGCCTTTTCTGTCATGATCTTATTGATGCTTAAATACAACCATTATCATTCACTGAAATTTATTTTTGTTTCCTGAGATACATGCATGCTCTCTGATAGAAGAATATCATACACGCACCGTTAAAACAGTCATAATATAGAAGAATAACATCTAATATATTTTTAATGCAAGATATCTCCATATCAAAAGTATATTGGACTTACTTGCTAGTTTGATTTCCATAGGACTGGTTGTATCTGTCAAATAAAGTGTCATAAGAGGGTTGAAATCACTATCAACAGGTAAATATTTCAATATCGCCTCCCGGTATGCTACAGCAGCAGCAGTGGTAGTGATAGGAGGCTTCAAATTTGGCATGACTATTGCCCTCCCAAAGTGATGTGCACTTTATCAAATAATGCAAAAATGAACAAGTTAAAATCAAGATAGAGAAATCGAATTTAACAAAGTGGGACAAGAAGTAAAATATAAAGTATAAACCGAATCACAATCAGCTGAAGTATTTAAAAATCTAGAAACCTGTGAGAGACAACTGTCTTAAGAACATCACCATCACGGAGATGAAGATGCCAATCATCAGGTTGTGTGATTGAGAGCTCCATTTTTGCACTGTAGATTTTTAACGATCTTTTGCGTCCAAAGCTAACAACTGGTATATGTGAAATCTGGATAACCAAAATAATATGATATGATTAAAGAGCTCTGATTTTTTAAGTCAAATTTAGAATAGCCAGAAAATCAAAGGTATTGATTCCTTTATAGAGCTGATTAGTTCATAAACTTCTTATGCACTACTCTGGACCAGGATAAAATGCAGAATTATTTTACCCTTGGATTATTTATCCATCCCATATACATGGTGAAATAACTTATCCCGGGATAACTTGTTCCCTACCAAACGACCCCAATTCCCTGAATTTGATTTAGGGACCAATCATTTTTTCCCATAAAATACTCTCGCACTAGTGTGTCAAACACCTTGTAACCTTTTCACTAAGTAATGGTGAAATGCAAATATCTACTTAGAAGTAAAAAAAATGCCCCAGAACCACATATAAACTAATAGAGGTTTAAGCAAAAAAGGCAAATTACATGGGTTCCCTGCATTCAACGGCTTAATATGTAGGAAAATGATACCTTCTCACACTTTATAATGGGAAACAACATTTTCGAGTCAAAACAGGCAGATAAAGAAAGTTTATAAAGAAATCTAAACATGTAAAAGTGTTATATTACATACTTTGCAGGGGGAGAATAAAGTCCTCATCACTCTACAATCAGAGAAAGTTGTTCCTTTAGAAGCCAGCATTTTGAATGTAACAGAAAATAAATAAAATTTCTCGAGCTTTGAGGAAGAAAAGTAGAGAAAGAAAGAGAAAGAGAAGCACCACTTTGAGGAGACGATGGATTTTGCGGTTAGCTGCAGTTGGAGGCACTGCAAGTAGAAATTTGGGGGATTACAAGACGGGAAACAAAGTTCCAATTGATTGTTATAACCAGATTTTTTTATTGTCGATTTTTCTGACAAAAAAAGATCAAATCAAGGAGGTAGAAATACCGAGATTCCTCTGGAGGCTAGCGCCGGCGCCGTCACCCTGCCAGAAATTCAAAAATAGCAAGTGAATAAAAGCAATTTCAGTTTCGGTGTGGCCCAAGACGTTGTTCAGAATGGCCAAGCGTGAACTATATATCCGGTACCTTGAAGTTTATGCAAAGGGCTTCTCTCAGAGAGGAAAAGCCTAAGAAGGAAGAAGAAGTGATACTATTGATAATAAATTGAGTGAAGAAGCTTCAAAACCACGTTCTGCTTCTGCTGCTTGTTCTTCGGAGACGAGTGAACGGATTACTAAAACAGAAAATGGTACATCACAATATGGGTAGGAGAGCTCTGATCTGGACGACCCTAACGAAGATCTTAAATCAATGGGTATATATATATTAATTAATGTGAAGTGAAAAAAACATGTTTATTTATGTATTAAGCTATTAAAAATAAGAATAAACTATTGTTAGGATAAGAATAACTATTGTTTGGATGACTGTTACGTATTGATTAATAATGTATCATTATAACATATTGTATGTTTTAATAAATATAATGTTTGGATAAATTATATAGTTCTTCGTTGTTATATAATGTACACATTAATAATTTAAATGATAAATCTAAAAAAAAAAAAGAATATAGAATAGAGCTACTATGAAAATATAAGATAAAAAATGAAATATAATTATTAAATAATAAATAAATATAAAATAAATTTTTTTTTTTTTACATACGATCACACCAAATCAATTATTATATAAAATGAGTTTTTCATTATTATCTAACTATGAATTTAAATAATATAGTACAATAAATTTTTTGTATCAAAATACCCATTATATTTAAGGGTAATGCTAAATGGCGGGTGGACTCGCTTTGGTTTCTTCTAAACTTTCTTGTTTCTTCTTCTCCGTAGAAAAAGAAGTTTCTAATTTCACCCAAAATCAGAGAAATGGAAAAAACTATATATATAGCACTGCATAGCTGTCATTGGGAGAGTTGTGAGCACGCAATAATACTCCTCTAAAGAAGCACAAAATTTCCCCTTTTTGCATATTAAACTCTCTCCATCAACATTTTATTCAGTTGTCAATAATTGACTGTGAATTTGATTTCCGAGATCGGCTCAGGTGTTCTTCAAAACTCAATTTTCGGGCGACTCTGTTACAATGGGTTGCGTTGGATCCTCACGTACCAAAGGAGATGGTAATTTTTTCACCAATTTTTAGTGATACCCATTTGGTTTCTTGGCGTTTCCTTTGTGTTTGAAGTTGATTGCTTGCTTTCTTGATGAAATTATTGTTTTCTTCAATTTTTAGTGATACCCATTTGGTTTTTTGATGTATGAAGTGAGTTTTCCCAGTGTTTTTTGAAGTTAGATTGCTCTCGCTTTCTTGATGAAATTATTGTTTTCTTCAATTTTTAGTGATACCCATTTGATTTCCGGATGTACGAAGTGAGTTTTCGCAGTGTTTTTTTTTTAAAGTTGATTGCTCTCGCTTTCTTGATGAAATTATTGTTTTCTTCAATTTTTAGTGATACCCATTTGGTTTCCTGATGTACGAAGTGAGTTTTCGCAGTGTTTTTTTTGAAGTTGATTGCTCTCGCTTTCTTAATGAAATTATTGCTTTCTTCAATTTTTAGTGATACCCATTTGGTTTCCTGATGTACGAAGTTAAACATCGCAATGTTTAGTCTCTGTTTGAAGTTGATTGCTCTCTTTCTTGGTGAAATTATTGTTTTTCTTCAACTTTTAGAGATACCCATTTGGTTTTCCAGACAGAAAATGTGTCTTTGTGTGACTCCACTTTCTGTGAGTTCAAAGATTGCATTTGTTCTGGAAGTTGATTGCGTTCTTGTTATTATTGGTAGAGTTGTTTGTTTTAGTAATTTTTGGAGATCTCAGTTGGTTATACTGATATATGGCTATGAATGATCTTGCCTTTATTGGATTGTTTAATTGGTCCTCAAGTAAGTGATATTTGATAATGGATAATTAGTGATGAATTAGGTATTGGGTAGGTATTAGTACTCTATTTATGTAATTGTAAGTTCCATTTTGTTAGATATTGTGTCTGTTTGATACTAATGGGTAGGTTGTAGTTGTGGGGATAATGATGTGTTGGTTATTGACTTAAAATATGAGTGTGACAATGAAGAATAGGTCGATAAACTGTTGTGGTAAAGTCGTCATCCAATTTATTAAACTGCTCTTTTGTTCTTTCTTTTAAATTTGATAAGAGACATCACTGTTCCTTTTTTTCTTTAATAAAGAGAAACCACTATTCCTTATCATTGGCATTAGTCATCTTGTCTTATTCATATCTAAAGAAGATTTAACTGGAAGACGAGCTAGATGCAAAAGAATTTGAATAAATAGAGTATGTTATTTGGGAGTCAAGAAATACCCTCGAAACAATAAATTAGATACTTGGCAGAATTATTGACAAAGATGCAGAAATAACTCAACATATATGCACTGGAAATAGATCGGCCAAGTGGCAGAGTACATTCGCCTACTACTTAAATAGATGTACTCAATGAAATTGAAAGGAGAATTATATTATCTAATGAAGAATCATGTGACGATAAGTGTAAAATGTTAGGCAACTGGAAAATAATGTTTAATCCAGAGTAAATTTTACTTAAATAAGATAGATTTGTAATAATAATGACATAAACTAGAATCTAGGAACAGAAGGTAAGGACTGAAAAACAACATGGTTTGGTTGTGGTGATGGACAAAAAACCATGTTTAATGACGAATGTGTGTTAGATCAAGTCAGTGCTGATAAATTTAAGATTACAGCCGGTAAAATGGTGATGGTAGAGCATATTGGAGTTTCTGTCAAAAATATGGAGTACTTTCATCATTAGTTTTTTTATGGTTTGATCTTCAATTCATAGTTATCAAAGTCCACGCATGCAGGTTGACTGTTTTGATTCTTTCCTCTGGAAGAGATTAACTTAAATAATCAAATCAGATAAAAGTTTGTCTTAATACACTGAATATGGAAATGCACTAGGAAAAGCTTTTTCTCTATTGAACTTTGTATGGTGTACCTTTTTGTCTGAATAGATCCTTTTTTCCGATGGTATGGAAATGTGCACTGCTGGTTTTTGCTCATTTTTATCAAAGGTCATACTAATGAACATATGGTAAAGATTTAGCCTTTGTTTGTATGATTTGAATTTTGTTTGCTTTGCATTTCGACATATTTTCCAATTCACAACCTGTAAAGTTTGTAGCCGGTGTTGCTTCACTTCTTTACTAATCTAATACGCAAGACTTTTTGTTTTGTTTGTGGACTCATAATTTAGCTCTGTTTGCTTTCCTTGATAAGTTGTAGTTATTGCTATGTTGACTTAAGCTTTTATTGAAATTTCTAGGTATTTCGCGTTGCCTCATGGTTTTATATTTGCTGTAATTGATTTCTCATTACCTCCCTAGGCTTTTGTTATGAGCATGTGCTCTACTATTCTTTCATATTCAATGATCTACAACTTTATATTTTTCCGGACTAATTTCCCTTTATTTAATGATCCTTCTAGTCTCTTTTCTTTTCTCCTCATAAAGAGACATGGTTCTTTCTATTGCTGTTGATTCCCTTCATCTCCTGCAGAATATGTGCTTACAGAATGTTATATTGAAGTGCTGATGATTGTTATGTGCTATTGTTCGAATAGATCCATGTAGCTTGTTCTTTATCTAATTGAATGTTGTATCATTTGTCTCTTCTCAGTGGAATTCTAGTAAGAGTAATATTCCTAAAAAGATAGTCTAGATCAGCGCTAGATCACTAGTGATGTTACTATCTACTTTTTAGAGGCATCTGTCCTCAGATATTTGTCTCTGTCCTATGCATGTTGGCTAATTTAATTTAAAGCATGGGAAAATACTGATCTATGTCCTGAAATGTAGTAAGGAACTTTGGAAAGGAAAAGAGATGCACTAAGGCTTTATTTCTCAAGTGACGATTATGATTTTAAAGGAGGAGCAGTGCATGATTAACAAATTAAGTCTGATTAAACAATCCAAAAATGTGGGACCACCTTACACCCAAAAGCAGATTCTAGTGCCAATTTATGCTTGCCAATATAACTCATTTTTGGTCTGTTAGTGAGCATAATGATTTGGGTCCACCTTACACCCAATAAGGGGTTTCGATGAATTTAGAATTCTAGATACTTTGCGATATATATGCGATGGATAATGTTTGATCCTCCAGCTATTGCTACTGTGACTGCTATGTGGTGTTGCACTCTAGACAATTTGACTTTTATCCTTTGCCCTTGTTACATTGTAGATAAAATTCTATTTAGTTTCATCATCAAGGATACAAAAAACACAAAACCTTGTTTTTACCTTTTTGTCTTCCCCTACTTTGGACAAAAACAAGTTAAGCAACACAGTAGCCTTTTTCTTTTTTTCCCGTTCATTGTCCTTTCTTTGAAGAATTCTCCTCCTCTCAGCCAGCTTGGACACAACATCTTGCAGAGATGGTGTCTCCATAAATCACATTCATTAAATGAACTGAGTAGTGTGTACGTGGCTATTGTTTGTTTCCTTGCTTTTGTCAGGAAATTTACCTTTGGTCATCTTGACTACTTTATGAGGCTGTAAGTTCCTCTATTATCATCCTACACCTTCACTCAACTTCTTGACCCACAGAAGTCAGTGGGTGACTTCATTCTTCCTGAGATCCATTCCCATAAAACATGTAGTTATTTTCTTTTCTTAATTCAATTGGAACTTGTATTTTGTGTCATTATCTGCTCTTAGAATAACACTCGACGACTCTAGTGTCTAAGTAGGCTGATGTGGAGCAGAGAAGTTGTTATTAAGAGGATCATCCATATTTAGAGAAATAAAGAACAAAATGAATTGAAAATTTATAATAGAGGGTAGATTCTGGAACTAAGGATTTATTTGTTCTAACAGAAGTTCAGAGCTTCAAGGATGGATGTTTGATTTCCCATAACCATGTGAAAAACCTTTAAATCTTTTTATCTTTTAAGAATTGTTTCCCATTCACCTAGTAGAGGTTTCAACATTAAATCATAGCTAATACTTGAGTGATGCTCATATATTAGATATATGTTTCAATTATAAAAGTATTATACTTCACCAACATCGTGTCTTCCTCCTTCATTTGCAGAAACTGTTAGGAAGATAAGAAAGCCAAAGCCATGGAGACACTCAGAACCGATAACAAGAGCTCAGCTTCTAAAAATGCGTGAGGAATTCTGGGACACTGCACCACACTATGGGGGAAAAAAAGGTAAATTTCTTGATAACTTTTACTAGCTTCTGCAAGTTTCTGGATCCACTGGTTCAATAGAGATGGATGTGTGATCAGGTAATAGTACTATGGGCCTCTGCATTCTTATTTGAGTAACCAGTTAGTGATAGGCCAATTGTTAAACTCTAGAGTACACATGTGATGATGTCTGACAATCTATATGGGAGCTTGGGCAGAGTTGATTGACAGTATAATGATGTGTAGGAAGTAGGAACTGCTCAAGTATGGATCAAAAGAATCGTTCTTGATGATAAGTTGCTCTACTTTAGGAGGGTTTATATCATGCATTAAAGTTTTCTCGTAACGATCTGGCTACAGTAGTTTGTAACTTGGATATCTCTTTCAGGAAAAAAAGGGACTTTGAATTTATGAAAATCAAGCTGAGCATGATATCTTTTAACATCCATGCTACATCTAATTTTAAGTAATGTGCCTTTTTCGGCTGTTCTCAGATAACATGATCATTTAAAAAAGTAACATTCCCAATTTGCTCCTGAGCAATAACAACCTTAATGATCCTTGAAAATGTTTCGGTGCTATCAGTTTGGCAAAGTTGCTGCAGGAAGAAACATGTCCATCTCCAGATCTGTTTTGCCTTTCCATATTGTTGGAAAGTAAGCTGCATTAGTGACTTTTAAATAGTTAATTTAAACAAGGCACATTAGCTAATTGAATAAGTAATTTCAACTTCTAATTAAATGATATTTAAGAAAAACAGAAACAGAGTAACTTTCTTTTTTTAAAAAAATGGGAAGCTAATGCCAACTTTCAGTAGAACCCTTTCTGATTGCAGCAATGACAAGGAGCTTGTGTATTCAGAAGAAGTCGGGAAAGCTCTCTAGTAAATCTCACTGTTAATTAGTTTTCAGATCTTCATAATTGAGATACCATTCATTGCATAGAACCTCATATTTTCACGTCGCGAATGAATGGGACACCAGACGTATGATTTCTTTTTCTGGTAGTTATTGTTAAAATTCAGAGATTGAAATGAAGCTATTGAATGTATTAACTGATGCTCAGGTAATAGTAAACTTGTAGTAGGGAAGGTCCATTCCCCAACAGTATAGTGTATGAAAATCTTTTTTCTTACAACATATTATACTCCATTTTCAGAGATCTGGGATGCGCTACGTGCTGCTGCAGAGGCAGAAATAGGCCTTGCACAAACAATCGTGAACAGTGCTGGTATAATTGTTCAATCCGCTGATTTAACAGTCTGCTATGATGAGAGAGGTTTGTAGTACACGCCGCTTAGCACCTTCAACTTCCATTCCTGAGAATCTTAGTTAATGTTGATTCATCTAATGCAGGTGCCAAGTATGACTTGCCCCAATATGTTCTGAGCGAACCAACAAATTTGACTGGTGAAAACTGAGAAGGCAATATAATCAAGTGTTCATGCTTCATTGAGACTGTAAATGCTGTAAATTGCTCTCACAAGTCATCTCTCTCAAACATTCATTTCGTTTTATGCATTATGGTCCTGTTTCACGACATCAAGAATCGTCTGTCACAGCAGCAACATGCACCATGGTATTCTTTTGGACATAATATCTCTAGCTTGAAGAGGCCTTAGCATAAGTTTCAATTCCATGAAGTACATTTTGTCTAAAAATTCTCTTCCAAGTGCTCTTTTTGACAAAGTAGATGAGCAAAACTTGATTGTATACTCTTTTGAATTCTTGAGCTCTTACCCTGTTATATTCACGATAAGGGGTTCGGAGTGATGTTCTGTACTCCTTATTAAGGGGTTTAGATGTACTAATGCTGCAGAAATTTGTCAATTTTGAGTCAAGCAATCTACCTCTGTGTACTTGAGTTGACCATTTCTTTATCATTAGTTAACTCATCAGTAGATATAGGTTTTTTCAGCACCTATGCATAGTAGTAACAAACTGTCTACTGTCTTGTGGGATTTTACTACTTTAGATATGTCAAAGGTGGGCTTCACTTCAATCTTGGGCTTTTGTAATAAAGCCCATCAACTATACTTGAAATTCCATTATCTTATTATGATGATCATAATTTAATATGTTTATATTGTAGGATTATAAGATACTAGTAATTAATTGTGACATTTTTTTTTTATCAAAGCAAAACACATTGAATGATCATGCACACGTGTACGGACAAGCAAAACTAGGAATAACAAATGCACGTGTTAGGCTACACGAATCAATGTCTAATCTAAGCTTCTACTTAATTATTCGGTATTAAGTATTAGTAATGCTTGGGGAGGTGGAGGATGACTGAAGAAGTATCGGAGAGAGTTGAAGAGGTGATTAGATATAATCGAATGCTAATAATAGGTATCGGTGGGTGAGGCACTTTTCTTTTCCCTAAAAGTGGAGTTAATTTATGTTTTCTTTTCGAGCTATGTGATTCTACACCCAAACTAAAACTATTCACCTCACCTTTAGTACACCAATCAAGAATTAGTTATTTTTACCTTCCCGCCAAACTAGAACAAGAGCCAATCGAGTTGATGCAAGTGTTATTTTCTCATTTTTCAAACCTTCATTAATGTGCCTATCCACAAAGTAAATATAATTAATTAGAAGTAAACCTACATTCATCTATAAAGTTACACCCTAAGATTGGGGGAAGTAGGAGACGGCGGCCGCAAAGGTGAATTTTGAGTACTTTTGTTTTTTCAAACCAAAAACATGATTAACTTTGAGAAATTTCACGCAGCATGAGTAATTAATTACATTTACCTATAAAAGCAAAAAAGATTAGCGGACTTTGTTACTCAAATCAAAGATATTGTCTCTTTGGAACTAGACATCTTATTCAGTTCCCAACATTTTAAAATGATGTTCTCCACCTCTTACACAAAGGCCAACATTGACTTGAGAAATCATTAACAAAGGTCAACATCTTATAACCTTTCGTTTTATTTTACTTCGTTCATATTGATTTAATTTGATTACTAATCCAAGGTAAGTTTCTTGAAAATTTTCATATCAAATTATATTCCCACAAAAGGAATGATGAAATTGGAAAACTAATCCTTCAAATTCTTTTTGTATGTGTACGTGGAGTGAATAAATTACATATCTTTTGTTGAATCATGAGTAGTCGATTTTATTGAAATTATCAATATATCAACAACATATCCTATATATAGTCCATAAATGAGGTTTGAGAAGAGTTAAGTGTAGACCGACCTCATTTTGAAAGATAGAAAGACTATTTTTGATAGACTCGACTCAAGAAAAGTAAGAACATATAGCATTTATAGAGATATAAGCAGTAACAATGACAATTTATATAGTGTGAAAATTGAGGCATAAGTGACAACAAGTTGTAGAAACAAATTAAGAATGAGAAAATACGAAAATAGTAAAATAAATAAAATTGTCAAAAATAATACCAATAATATTAGCAGAAGAGACCAGACACAAAACTATTTAGTACTTCCCTGTCCCTAATTACTTGTCAATTTTTCTTTTTATAGTTGTCCCTAATTACTTGTCCATTTTGACAAATCAAGAAAGGACAAATTCTTTTTACCTATTATACCCTCAATTAAATGACTAATTATTTTGAAAAATATAAAAAAATTCATCCACTTCATAATTAATAGGGTAAAATGGTAAACTCACTATGTCATTAATTATTTTCTTAATAGGTGTGTAAATTCAAAAGTGGACAAGTAATTAAGGACAGAGGGAGTACATACTAACCTTTTATTTGAATCATCAACCTCTACACTGTACCCTCTTATTTTAAAACAACAACAACAAGCAAATAATATAATTATAACGTCTGTATATTGTATTCATTGATTTAGTATAAATTAAATACCGAGGGTGGAAAAAGTTTTAGCCCAATTTACACAAGTAAAGTTATAGTTCAAGATATATAATTTAATCACAAAAGGTATCATGCTGGCTCTGGATCTATATATGATGATTATTTTAGTTAATTAGTTTATGTTAATCACATCAACTTTCAGAGTACTTAATTAAATGGGAGATACTCAAGATGTTTTGGTATCCTAGGAACTGGAAGATCAAGTCAAATTACTAAATCTTGACTGCCTTGATTTAATAATTAGAACTAATTAAAACTACTTATTATAAAGTGGTGGGGACATTTTATCATCTGCATGCGTGAGTGTGTGTGCATGGATCTTATTTCTGTTTAATTTTTTCTTCTTTTTTAGGTTCAACCAATGATCAAAAGGTGGAGGTAAATTTGTGAGTAAAAATTAAGTTTAGAAATCAATTACTATCACTTAAAATTATAATTCTAAAATTCATAACTTCACAACTGGTATCTTCTCTCCGGGCATAGACACTAGAACAAAAATATTTTTTAGCGGCAATAAATATAAACATTATAAAGAGTACGCTGATGTCTTTACCAGCGTTAGTTAATTGTTATTTGATCTAATGTCTCTATAGGCTTTAGTGACATTTACAAAAAGTTCTAAAATGTAATTATCACTAATAATTGCATCTAAAAAGTATATTTAATGTTAATTAAATTATTATTATTATTATAATAATTATTAATTAATTGTTACTAAAGATTATTTTTAGTATAGTATAATTAAATTATATTTCTATATTCAGAATTTCTCCTAATTAATATGAAATTATGAATCATGCACAAAGTTTAATTTGCACATGTTCTCAAATCTTTCATTTATTTATGCCCATTTTTGTGACTCAAATTCAAGTATCCAAGTAAATATGAATATCTGGTTAATTAATTAGTTGGTAGATCTAATTTAACACTTAAACTTAAAAGAGGTAATTTGGTCGTGAATAAGTTATTCTAAAATTAATTATCTTAAGATACGTTATTTTATAACACAAAATTATCTAATCCTGAAATTATTATACCTTCAAAAAAACGTAAATCACTGTTCTCAAGAACTAGCTAGCCCCTAACTCGAATTGCAACTGATACTCACATGGCTAGATGGATATATAAAATTCAGTACATATAATCATATATATAGATCTGTGGTTGGCATTTGTAAATTAAAAGTACATTATTAATTTGAAACTTGACCTATGTTTTTATTACTCTCAAGTCACATGGCTAAGATAAACTTTAATTTGTGCAGGCTATATATAGAGGCCGTTCTATTTCATTATGCAATAATACGAGTTCTAGAGCATTTACATATATTCCGCCTTTTTCTCATTTAAATTAGTACTTTTTTAGGGATAACTTTACGATTTTGAGATATTAATAGGCTTGTACAAAAGGATATAATTAAATTTAAGGCTTAATATATAATCTATTTTAAATTTATGAGGATATTCCATTTAGAGATATTCGAACTAATTAAATTATGTTGCAATACCTCAACTCATAATAAAGTATTTCATTTATTAGACACTTTCGGTTCAAATTTCAGAAAAGCATTTGCTTGTGTTTTCATTTTTCTATTAGATAGTTAAGTTAATTACATAAAATATATTATATATCTCTTTTAATTATACGTATCAACCTTAAATAGAAAACACTCGAGGTTTTATGAGTATAATTAAAGCGAAATGACATATTTTATGTTGTTAATTTAACTACCTAATAGACGAATAAGAAAACACACCGACAAAATTCAATTTAATGTCATTTTCTTGTACCATTGAAAACATCTAAAGAGTATCAAAATTCAGCGTCATGTTTGGTCCCCTCCATTGTTAAGTTTGATAAACAAAGATTGCGACCTAACTGAAACTGAAAAAAGAAGTAACAAGTACTTATAATGTTTAGGATTATTTGGTTTTAAATCATTTTACAATTTTTGTTTTCATCCCAAAAGACGAAACTAATGTTAATTTGGTCAATCATTGTATTTTTAGGTTCATAAATTTCCCCTACATATAGATATAGATAGAGTAGTAGCTAAGTGGATGACCAAAAGTCTATCTTCTCTTTATCCTAAAGCCTAGGAAAATTAAATAAAATGGTGGATAATTAGTTAGGTTTATTAAAAGATTTATAGTAGTAGCCTCACAATATTGACTTTGTGACTGAATAATAGGTTTAACAAAATTATTCATAAAGTTTGTCTTAATTATTAATATTTTATTTATTTTGAATTAAATTAAATTTCTTATTGCAAATGCACTAATTACCACGAAGGATTCTAATTTCATCAAACTATGTTTGGCTATAACTTCACTTATTTATTGCAGATATACTAAAGTTGATGTTTGCAAATTAAAGCCAAGGTCATTAAATATTGCAATTATTTAACTTGTTTGAGAAGAGAAGTATTTTAAATAAAATAGTAATTTTCACTTAACCTCTCATTTTCAAACACAACTTTCTTAGATTTATTCTTTCTGTTTCAAAACAAGTGTTATTTTAACTTTTTTTCACTTTCATTAAAAAAAATTACAAAAGTATCATTACTAAGTTATCTTTATTTATTTGTTAAATGTTTCTTGAGAATTGAGCACTATATATTACTCTTCCATTGAGTAAGAAGAAGTATTTTAATGTGTTTTCTCTTCCTTTCTCGAGGATGTCTTCTCGATGAATTGAACTCCTTAAATCTTTGTGTTCACTGTTTCGAATGCTATGTTTCTATCTAATTTCATCCCATATAAGTATAGAATCAAGCAAAATGTAACGGACTATTTATCTTAAATTCCTAAAGCAATAAGTATTTTAGAATAATATATTTTTGCATCAACTATACTTATTTGTGGGAGTATTATTTTGCCTCTTAAAGGCCCTTCCAATTATACATAGTAGAAAGGAGTCAACGATATTATTCCCAAGTATGAAATTGCAGAGATCCTTAACTAAAGCATTTTATATTCCTACTCAAATTATCCCCTTCTTCCCCAAATAAATAAAAAATAAAGTATAAAAAACATACACATTGGTCCAAAAACAATAATTGCAAAGATTGTGGAGATACTCCCCCCTTTGACTCCAATAATGTACTACAATTACTACAACGGAATGTATGTTACACATACTTCAATTTTCTTTTTCATTCTTTAAGATTTGAAAATTTTCCCATCTTTTTTGTCTCCTGTTTCCAGCACATGAACGTGGCCTGTTTCCTCCATCTAGCCTTCACTGATTTACTCAATTTCAATTGATGTTTCTCTAAAATTAGATACATCTTTGATCTGCCACATAATATAGAAAATAGTTTTTGTAGGAGCATGTGTTTCTGTATAAAAAATCGAGAAAAATATTGAAAATATTCTAAATTTGGCAAGAATTTAGGGGTGCATTCCACTCTCACGCAATAAGATTGAGGGTCTATTAAAATTTAATTAGTCAAGTTAATGAGTGTTAGGACTATCAATTGTTTGAGAATGAAATTAATAATTCATTTTCGAATACTTAAATGAAAAGATGAGTCATCATGTAAATCAGTCGAAGGAGAGAAACACGTGGCATTGAGATTGACAGTTCATAGTTGAGATCCTTATTTTCTCTAAGATAAGATGCTTTCTATGCAGATATACTTTCCAATTTAAATTTGTCCCAATTCTTCAATTGGATTCAATTTTTTATTTGCTTTTGATTATTTCATTCCCATTATCTTCTTAATTAAAGTTGTTCAAAGTGAAATCATGTTTTAATTATACCAGAGTTTAGTTGGATAATGTTGTAACCGTAAAAAAAAATTGAACTTTGAACCTAGTAGTTTTCGCATAAAATCTTAATAGGTCAATTGATGTGTTATTCGAATTTTTATCTTATATTTTATTAATAAGAATTTGATTCCTACCTTGGTAGTCTTTTCTACGAGCGATTTGACTTGATTAATTAAAAGTAACAACAAATATTAAAAATAAATTTTAAGTACTAAAATTAATTTATAATAGAATAGAATGAATCACTTCCATAAAAATTCGAGTGACACCTCCGAGGCTCCAACGAGTATGCTGATGGTAGGCATTGGAGATCGGGTATTCCTTCGAGTGTTGTCTATAAAGGGCGTTATGAGATTTGAGAGGCGGGAAAAGCTTATCCCCATATATATTGGGCTTTTTGAGATTTTGTTGATTTTTGATCAAGTCGTTTTTGACTTTTGAGTGAGATCTATTTATGAGTTAGCTCTACTTCTTGCATTTTCAGCTCTTCAATCAGTTTTCCATGTTTCTATGGATATGTTCGATGAATCTCATGTGTTCTCATATGATTCGATTGAGTTGGAATTCTTTTATTTTGTTAATTAATAAAAAATTGTAAAATATATTATTTAATGATGTAAATTCGCCAAAAAAATTTGGAAACTGTTATTCAACTTTCAAGATATTTTGGAAAAGTTACCCGTTTTGCGAGCTAGCTTAGCTAAAGCTAATTTGGGCATTCCACGATGTAGAGTACCTCAGTGTTTGGTATGAAAGGGAAAAAAAGGCAAATCAATTTTTGTATGTTACGAAAATTATTTTCTATATAAATTTATTTCCACCAATTTAAGGAAAAATATTCTCCAAACTAAAGTAAGGAAAACATTTTTCAAAACTCTCTTTCAATCTTATATCTCATCTAACTTGAGACCTCACAATTACTCTTGATTTTAATCCGGGACTAGACTCCCCACCCTGACCTATATCCAACTCTTGACCTTGATTCGAAACCTGATCCTAACCTGGATCTAGACCTAGGACCCACACCCTTGCACCGACCTAGGCCCCGAATCCTAACTCTTATCCAAAACATACCCGACCTGAAACTCGATCGACCTGACCCAACTCGAGGTCAAGATCGGTCAGGAATTGATTCTCCGATCTCGATTCTGGATCAAGGCCGAGGTTGATTATCGAGTCTTAAATTAGGATTGGAGGTTAGGCCAAGATCGGATTGAGGATCAAGTTCTAAGTCGAGGTTAGGATTGTGTCTCGAGTTGGCGTTGGTGTTAGGTTGGTTCTTGGAACAGGGGTTCAGGTTTGCCAAACACATTAAATATGAGGATCTGGGTTCAGTTATTGTATTTACCCAAATTATTTACTAATCAAACACCAAAAAATAAATAAGAAAATCGCTTACTTTTTAGAAAAAAGTAATGCTAAATGGCCAGAAAATTTGTCAGAAATTTAAAAAGTCTATAATATCATTTTTATTTTAAAATAAACTAATTTTTTTTTCATTTTTTAATTAAAATGTATTAAAGTTAAAAGGGTAAAAATGTTCAAAAAGGTAAAATAACATAGTGTGAAATATGTTATTTTACCATTCTGGTCAAATTCTAACCGAATTTTCTGACCAAAAGGATTTTTCCCTTCCAAAAAACATTAAATGTTTTATTATTTTTCTTGATTTTTTTAAAAATGTATTGCTCTTGTTTCCTTTACTATCCTTTTCTTTTGGCGAGAAATTATGACCATTGAAATGTATAAAGACGAAATAAGAACTTTGGATTAATTCCCAAAACTATTCATCATTCAACATAAATTGGTAAAGTTGTTTTTTGGGCAATTCTAAAAAAATAAAAATAAAAATAAAAATAAAATCCCCCCTCTTTGAATATTTATGATTTTCTTTTTTGTTGTTACCTAAGTAGTCATTATCTTTTACTTACTTTTTTGTGAAAAGTCTCTTTTCGTTTACCATTTTAAGAAAATAAATAAATGTAGGTAAGCAAATTAGTGCATGTGCACCCAAAATAGTCCTATCAAACGTTCAAGTACACAACGGTATTTCGAAATCGAACCAAACGGAACTCTTTCGGCCCCACATAATTCAAAATCTTCAATCTTTCCTTTATTTATTACTCTTCCTATAATTATATATTGAATCAATAGTAAAACAAGTATAATTAATCATAGCTTAAGAAAATTAATTCTATCATCACTTGCATAATTTTGTACTAGGTAGTTCCCAAATCCCAAGTACTACAAAATGGACTGCTGCATTAATAAATCTACCTTACAAATTCTTTCCCAAGTATTGCTAAATGATCAGAAAATTTGACCAAAAATTTAAAAAGTCTATAACATCTTTTTTATTTTAAAATAAACTGATTTTTTTTTTTTTTTAATTAAAAGTATTAAAATTAAAAGGGTAAAAATATTTTTAAAAAATAAAATAACATAACGTGAAATATGTTATTTACCATTCTGACCAAATTTTCTAGCCAAAATGATTTTTCCTTCTTTCCCTTATAATTAATTATCTAATAATATGCCATGCACCAAAGGTACAAAGCGCTAATTAAGACAGATAATTATAAGGGAAGCAATTTGTAATATAAAAAAAAATATAACTCGAAGAAATTAAAATAAAATTCTCGTAGTACTCTCCTAAAGGATTCGTTCAATTTAAAATTTTCCAAACTTAAATGTTTTTGTTCATTCTGATTTCTGGTATTGATAATTGATAATCTTTACTTTTGATGGTATTTTACCATTATTAGCTAACTGCTGCTTTTACTTGAGAGATTGACCAAATATTCAAACTCAATTTCTTTTTTTCCTTTTTTCGGTACCTGCATTGGAGCATTATTATCCAATATCTGAGCATTAACGTTCAATATTCATAATGAAATCGGATTAATTTAAATTTACAAATTATAAGATTCATTTTTTGAAATAACATTTACTACAAATATTTTTTATTTTTTCAAGACTCAAATCCAAAAGGACGGATACAATTCCACCATCCTAATATAAACCATCCTCTATGTTACCTTATTCGTTAACACTCAAGTAATTAAGTACAATTAACACAATTTTTTTAAAAAAGTTTTTCAGTTGTAAGGACGAAAAATCAAAAAGCACTCTTCTTATAAGTGAAATTTAAGTTTTAAGTATTAGAACTTACTACTCCACCTTATTCTTATTTTAATAATTTAATAGTATTAATCATCATAGTTGGGGATTCAAATCTATAATTATTTAATTATTAACCAAAATCATAGCAAAAGACCCCAAAAAAAAGGATTTAATTCAAAATTCCCCATCATTATTTGATGCTAAAAAACAAAAAAATAAACTCTTTCTGCTTTTTCTCTTGCAAAAATGTCCCAAATTCATCAGCAAAATTTCCAAGATTCTCTACCCTTTTCTCTATTTCTCTCTGTCGATTAGACTATAGAGTATACACATTTATATATAGTTCTTGTTTTCTCTCTGCTAATTGTTTCTCTCTCTAGCCCACCCACGAATCTTTCTCTTTCTCTCTCTACTGGTAAAAAAAAAAAAACACTACCCATTTCTGCTCTGTTCAGCTCATAACTGGTTGTCTCAATTTCAGCAAAAACAAATACACATAAAAAACACAGAGTAAAACAGGGGTAAGGGGTTAATGCACATGTTCTTCTTCTGTGTGTGTGTGTTTTTGAGGTGAGCGGCAACTTCTATCGTTTTCTTGAAGGAAGCTCTCGTGAAGTTCATGTGAAAGTATGGTAAGATTGAAAAAGAGATCTGAGAAAAGTTGAGCAAAAAAAAAATGAACACTTTTTATGATAGTAACGGGTCACTTGCTGCTTAGTCTCCCTCTTGATTCAGGTGAGTGTAGTGTTACTCCCAACTTTTGCTTTCTCTTTCCACCGTTTTTGTCATAATATACGGTGACCCTTTACTTCTAATAAGCTATTAAAAGCTTGAAAGTGAAGAAAGGTAGAGTCTTTATGCTCTAATTGAGATGGGTTTTCGTTTTTGCTTTGTTGTTTTTGTTGGGTAGTAAGCAAGAGTGGCAGCTGGCTATGGGTTTGTGGAGGTTTTGGATTTTTAATGGCTAATGATTTGTTGCAAGATTTTTCTGCTTTGGAGTTTTAGCCGTTACTGGACGTGAGATTTGTTTAGTGGGAATGCTTATGATGATTTTTGGGGTTATTTGATGGTTTTGGAAGGTAAATTTGGTTTGATTTGGTCATTATTACTTGGTTCTGGGGCGTTGATAGTGAGATAATTTAATACTGGTGAATTGGTAGACATTTTAAGTTGGACCTTTCCATATTTGGGAAGATTTGGAGAGAATTATGCATTTGTTGATGTCTAACCATAATTCAAGAATATTGCCGTTTTTGGATCAATCTATGTACTGATCATGACCAGGGCTGTTCGTGACCGGATTCTTAAGGATGCAAATGGAAACATTAGTGATCACTTACGAAATCACATACATTTGACAAATTGTATTCATTTGAAGAACCACATGCATAAGCATAGCCCCATATTGGCTGATAGGTCCCTTATGAGGGACCTTGTTGTCCTTCAGAGGTCAAGGTCCTTAAGAGATCCTTCTGCAAGTCCACCCTCGTGGCAATCTCCTTCCGTTGTCAACGCCCTTCTTAAAAGAAGTGAAAGGGATGCTGTTATGAGCAATGGTAGGCGGTCTGTAGGCATAGATCGACCTAGGGATGGTCGAGGTTTATCTGGAAACTCGCCTCCTTTAGCTGCCCGATCGCTGTCTAGAGTGGCTTCTGCAGAGATTAACAAGCATAATACTGAGCAAATGGCAGGGGCTCCAAGTGATCGAAGTAGCAAGAGTGGAGTTCGCGAACGGAGGAGAGTCAGGAGAGAAGAATCAAGCCGTAGGAATCTGGGAACTGACTTCATTGCTGAAAAGGATGAGTGTTCGGATGATGGAAATGATTTGGTCCGCAATCCTGTTTCAGAGAACTCCGAACGAAGAGGTAGAATTAGCAATGAAACAGAGAGGCAGAGGCATGATGATCGAATAAGGACCCTCTCTGAGCAATTAAATGATGTTCCAATTGACAGTGATGGGGTAGCTTCTTCTCACATTCATGCTCGTGGAAGGCATACTCATAATGAGAAAATTGCAGAGCAAATGGAGGCGACAACTCGTGGCAATGGCAGAGTAAAACGGCGTAAGTTTCGAGGGGCAAGAAGAACTCGCACTTCTGTTCCTTCAAGAGATGCTCTTGCCCACAATGAATTGTCTGTGGCCTCAAATTCATTAGGTCAAGCTTCAGCACACCAAAAATATCCTGCAGAAGATGGCTATGAAGAGTATGTCAACCAGAATGTAACAAGAGATCCAAGGAATGGGTGCGGAATTCCTTGGAACTGGTCAAGGATTCATCATAGAGGAAAATCATTTCTTGACATGGCAGGCAAGAGTTTATCTTGTGGTTTGTCTGACCCAAGGTCAAAAAGAAGTGGTGGTGGTCCAACAGGGAGGGATGCTGCTGATATGCCAATAATGTCTGAATACTCGAGCTCATCTAGTAAATCTGAAGCAGAGGCGTTGCCCTTACTATTTGATCCTTCAAATTCTCAGGGCAGTTCAGACCATCCTGCTTGGGTTCATGATTATTCGGGGGAGTTGGGTATCTATGCTGACAATTTACTAAAGCAAGAACTTGACTCGGATCTTGCTTCAGAAGCTAGATCAGGTGAGCAACACAAATTTCGTAGGCGTGGCAATAGTAGGCACCAGAGTCTAACACAAAAGTATATGCCAAGAACATTCCGGGATTTGGTAGGACAGAATTTAGTTGCGCAAGCTCTTTCAAATGCTGCTCTTAAGAGAAAAGTTGGCTTGCTTTATGTTTTCTATGGGCCTCATGGAACAGGAAAGACCTCATGTGCCCGCATTTTTGCAAGGGCATTAAATTGCCAATCCATTGAGCATCCCAAACCTTGTGGTTTTTGTGATTCTTGCATTGCACATGATATGGGAAGGAGTCGAAATATAAGGGAAATAGGTCCTGTGAGTAATTTTGATTTTGAGAATATGATGGATCTTCTTGATAATATGATTGTCTCCAAACTACCATCCCAGTATAGGGTTTTTATATTTGATGATTGTGACACACTGTCTCCTGATTGTTGGAGTGCTATTCTAAAGGTCATCGACAGAGCCCCTAGGCGAGTTGTTTTCATCCTTGTATCCCCAAGTCTTGATGTCTTGCCTCATATAATCATATCTAGGTGCCAGAAATTCTTTTTTCCCAAGTTGAAGGATGCAGATATCATCTATACTTTGCAATGGATTGCAACCAAGGAAGATCTTGAAATCGAAAGGGATGCACTCAAGCTTATTGCATCAAGATCAGATGGATCGTTGAGAGATGCTGAAATGACTCTTGAGCAATTGAGTTTGCTTGGCCAGAGAGTCTCTGTCCCTCTTGTTCAGGAGCTGGTGCGTTTTCTAGCATTTTCTCTTATCAAAACTCGAGGAAGTTCTTTTTGCTTTGCCGACCAAGATCTCATACTTTGTTGCTAATGCATTATTAAATCTATCTTATGATCCGATCCCACTTGAACTTTATTTGATTTGCAAATAATCATATGAAATTTCCAAATCAAGGTTAAAATGTTTTGTGCGTGAATTATGTTTTCTTTTGTTCTCCCTTTCCTCAGTGGAGATTTTACTGAACATGTTTTGATTTATCATAGTGCATCTTTTATCAAGTGGACGTTGCCCTTCTCAGCATTAGAAGGGGATTTTAGTTTTTCATTTTCTTGTTGCCTAAAATATGCTTTCAGTAAGAGAGTGGCATATGATTAATATCTGTTTGATCTCATAATTGTTTAGCAAAAAGCTTTAGCTAGATGATGGTGTTTTCCTGTGCACACACTTATTTGATTATTTCAGTGTGAGGAGGTTAGGTGTCTTAGACTAATCCAACTATTATCTTACACTTCAGGAAGAAGACTAGTCTTTGGTAAGAGAATATCATGCTTTTTTTTTTAGAGGTTTTAGCGTAGGGCTACCATATCAGTTTACAATGCTGGTGAAGAAGTACTAGGCATCTTGGAAATGAACTTTAACTGGTTGTCCAACTATATGATAGAAGCTGAGGTGCATATTTTGTGGTCAATGAAGTGGATTGAGAACCGTGAGGTGGTCACGTTCAATTCCTGGCGGAGGCAAAAACATTACCTAGTGGTGGACAGAGTTACCTGGTACTTGTGCTGTGGTGGGAGGCAGCAGGTACCAATTAATCGAAGTGTGTGCAAGCTAGCCCAATACCATGATTATAAAAAATAAGTGCAAATTTGAATGTACGTTAAGCTTTCTATAGAACAAAAATTGTCTCTAATGGACTTGTTATTGCTTTTTGGATAATAATATTGAGATACTTAGAAATGACATTTAGTATATATTGTTCTTTGATGAAGAATTGGAATATCCTGTATTATAATTATTTCTTCTTGCTTTTATGGAAAATTACACCTAATCAACAGAGAGGCTAGCTTTGTTTCATCTTCTTCCTTACATTGCCTAATTACTAAATTTTAAAAATTAGATATGTGATTTTTACTTTTTAATAACTTTTGTGACTTGATGGCATTATAGGTTGGACTTATTTCCGATGAGAAATTAGTGGACTTACTTGACTTGGCATTATCTGCTGACACTGTCAATACAGTGAAACATTTGAGGGATATCATGGAATCTGGTGTCGAACCCTTAGCTTTAATGTCACAACTTGCTACAGTCATAACTGATATACTTGCTGGGAGCTATGATTTCACAAAAGAAAGGCCTCGGAGGAAATTCTTTCGACGTCAAGCAAGTAAGTGATCTATAATTTGGTTATTCCGTAATAAATGAGTTATTCATTGGGTCTCCTTGATAGATCCATATGATATTGGATAAACTACTGGGTAATAGCTCATAATCACTAGACAATACATATTGCATTTTCCTTTAATAAGTCTTCCAACTAAAAGTTAAATCAACTTTGCTTGTGAAACAATTTGCAAAGGGAATCTTATATCACATCCTCCAATTTAACTAATTGCCTTCTCATTCTCTTTCAATATTGTCACAGGAACTTGAACTATATATGCCATTTTAATCATATTTTTCTCCAAGTTCAACTCTCACTTTCCTCTATTCTTTGGTTGCAGTATCAAAACAAGATATGGAAAAACTGCGTCAAGCTCTGAAAACACTATCTGAAGCTGAAAAGCAGCTGAGAATGTCAAATGACAGACTTACCTGGCTTACAGCTGCATTGCTGCAACTCGCTCCAGATCAGCAGTATATGTTGCCCAATTCCTCAGCAGACACTAGTTTTATTCAAAGTCCACTAGGCTTGAATAATGCAGGGGGAACAGAAAGACCCAGGAAAAGCAATGTCGAGCATGCTGATGACATGCTACACAAAGACAGAGTGTTCCCATCAAAAAGTAGGGTAGAAAACTTTCAAGCTGGATGTTCTAGTAATATTTACTCCGACGCCAGGATGAAAGGGGTTCACATTGGTGGAAAAGGGCATAATGGAGCTGGAGTACTTACTCAAAAAGCTTATAGCGTCTCTAGTGACAAAAATAGAACAAGCAGTGGCCAGGTTACAGGTAAGTTGCACCGGGATATTGAAGAAATGTGGTTAGAAGTGCTTGAAAATATTGAAATAAATGGCTTAAAAGAGTTTATGTATCGTGAAGGGAAGCTTACCTCAGTCAGCTTTGGAGCAGGTACAATTCATTTAGTCTCTTACAAACATCCTTAGCTATGTCTTATGGTCATGATTAGTGAATTGTTCTTAATTATTTTTATTGCTATATGGTCATGAGTAGTGAATTTTGCATACTTATATTCATTTTTGGGCATTTCAACTGCATGTTTAATCAGCAGGTGAAAACCAGAAGAGTTTTGTCCACCAGATCAGTTTAACACAAAATACTTTACTTTAATTTTAAGTATACCAATTAACGTTGGCTTAAAATAGATCTTGATTATTTTAAATTATTACAAGCCTTCACTCTTTTAAGGAAGGGTTATGGAATAGATTCAAGAGAAAAGCTTCCTTTCTCTTATTCAGGAATCAATTTGGGGTTGGGCTTTTTCCGAAAGGCCTGTCTGTTCAAGTTTCTTGGATGTAATCATTTGTTTCCTTGTCAAGAGAGATCATGGCCATATATTTCTAAACGTCTAGGATGTTAAACTTTTTTTTTTTTTTTTTTTGGTGAGGAAGGTGAAATTGAATTCGAACCTAGTAATATAAAGAGGGCACGATTTGACAGGATTATATGGTTTGAACAGTTCATTTCGAAACCTTGTTGCAGCAAGTAGTAGCCAGGGGCAGACGTAGAGTGTGAGTTATGGGTTCATCTGAACACCAATAGCTTTGTCTTGGAACTTTTATGTGTTAAAAATCACTAAATCAAGTACAAATAAATGGCGAACCCTGTAAATCAAATAAGATGTGATAGAACCCCAAACTCGAACCCATAAAGTTCAAATCCTGACCGCCTCTAATAGTAGCAGGCTGCTGATTCCAAGAGTGCTTTTACTGCTTGGCGCATCAGAAATGTCTACTTTCTTTATTCCCTTATTCTTTTGAATCTCCATCTGTATCTGTTCATCTCCCGTGACCTGCTTAATTTTACATCCATGTTACAAATTTAATGCATTGCTAGCCTTTCTGAGTATTACTCTTGCATTTTTCAGATTAGTTTCCTTTGTAATTCCATATTCATTCTGTTGTAAGCTTCCTATTTGATTGGCATCCAATTATTTTAGTTTTGGTAACTCAAACATTATATGAGCATAAAATTTCATTCCAACTTGTAGCAATACCGAGTCTTCTGGAATATGATTGTTATTCTAGACTTGCTTATGCTTGCATATGTGCCCCATGACTTGTGAGAGAGGGAGGGAGGGACTCTATTTAAAAGATATGTTTCATGTACTGTGCATATGTGCCCTGTTGTTTCCCGCTTTTTTGTTGGAACAACTATTAAATATTTATCTGTGGGGCTTCATTTGTAGATGTGATTTGTGCTCATCTAATTTATTAATTTCATTGCAGCTCCAACTGTGAAGTTACTGTTCAGCTCACATCTAACAAAATCCAAGGTAGAGAAATTCAGGGGTCATATTTTACAAGCTTTTGAGTCTATTCTTGGATCCCCCGTGACAATAGAAATCAGATGTGAATCCGGGAAAGATGGCAGGGCTGGACCAATTGTGTTGTCAGCAGCACCTCATGGTGTATCTCATATAGGTACGAAACCTGGCATTTATGGTAATGGGGTGAGAATGGCAGGTCCTGATGAAATCAGCAGGGCACAAGTAAATGATAGAGAAGGTTTAGCATTTACAAAGCTTGACTCGAGAGGAATAGGTGGTAGTGAGATAGTTGAAGAGGAAGCTTCTCCAAGAGAATCGAAACACAATGAACAGATCGAGAACGATACACGATTTGATAGGCGGAATTTAGAAAGTGATTTTCCAGGAGGGACAATGTCAATTGCCAAAAATTCATCCACCTCCATTCCCGAACGAAGAAACTTAGGGGATAGAAGCCAGAGTTTGAGCTTAGTTAAGAGCAAGGTATCTCTTGCTCACGTAATTCAGCAGGCAGAAGGATGCACGCGGCAAAGTAGCTGGTCAAAACGCAAGGCTGTTTCTATTGCTGAAAAGCTTGAACAAGAGAATTTGTATGTACCTCTTTTCCCATCCTTCTTGTATTACCACATTTTATATCAGATTGTATATGTGTCTCAGAGGTGTAACCATTTTCACATTCATTTGCTTGAAGAGACAAATAATATACCATTAAAACATGTCTTTAAGTTGTGTTTTGATTTTATATAGTAGTACAGAAGAAGAAAAGATTAGAGAATGCCTTACTGATTACTTGGTTGAGGAGATATAGAGTGGATATTTTATATTATATGAAATGTGGAACAGAAGCAGCCCCTTCATCCTTCACTTGGTGGTGGATGGACTGATACACATGTTGGCCAAATGCACTCCATCCAACTTAGTGTTGTCCTGTCGTCAGTTATCAGCTAAAAGACCCCATAGAAAATGTTACAAGCTAAGTGTAGGATAGACCTTTGAGTATAACATCAGAACATATGGAGCCACTTGTTTTATCTTGGAATAAATACTCTTATATTGCATAGTTCTTATAGTAGGTATAACTGTCTTTATTTGATATTCAGTTGTTGTCGGAAACACGTAAGTGTTCCTCTTTTAATTTGACTATTCTCAAGAAGTAATGTGATCTTTCTTCTCTGCAGGAGATTAGAAGCTAGGTCAAGGAGCTTGCTTTGTTGGAAGGCTAAAAGAGTCACCCGCCGACAGGTAAACAGATTCAAATGTCTATTTTTCTTTTTCAATGCATTCAAGAGTCCTTTAGACTTTTCGAGTTGTGTGTCAACATAGTTGCTTGCATTCTGCCATTAATTGGAATTTGACATACTGCACTACAAGTGTTGCAAGTGTAAGCAAGTATGAAGACGTTTCAGTTCCTAACATGTCAATTGAAGATGCTTCCTTGCCGGCTGCCTTGTCTTACATTTAGCTATTATGATGGACCATGAGAAAATATCTCTGATGCACCCAAAAAAAAAACAGAAGAAGAAAGGCTAGCAAAAGAGTATAGTGGGATGTGTTGTATGCACATGTTAAAGGCAGGCCCATAATCCATCAATTTTTCTTTTAGACTGTGATGTCTGGGCTAGCTTGGGTACCTCGACTATTCCACCAGGTGCCTCTATCCACAGGTATCGAGTAACTCTACCCACCATGGCCTAGGTAAGTGGAAAGAAATTGCCTGGTGTTTTTTGCCTTCGCTCAGATTTGTACTTGAGACTTCGGGGTTCTCCTCCCATTTCATTGACCATTAGGCTACGTCCTTGAATCCAGTTCCAAAGCTAGAAATAGCGTGACCTAATCTATTGCTCCTGTTGCAAGTAGTGCAACTTTTAGCAAAATCCTCTGCTCTCCACCCCCAAAAAGAAACCAAGAGAAGGAAATAGGTTGGACAAACCACACATGATTCATAGTTTCAACTTGCTTAGGCAGTGATGAGATTTTTAAACTATTAAATGCAGTCAATCCAGCCAATTTTCTGTAAAAATTGTCACGATTTCAAATATAAAGTCTTTAAAGAACATCAGACTATTAACTATAAATAGCAATTTTCAGTTTACTGGTTTTATGAACTTTATCCCCCACACAGTTTTGATTACTGGCACTGAAGGCATGATGCTGAAGGGAAGGACTTATTTGTCTTAGTGGAGTAAATGGGATATAAATCCAGTTTTAATGCTATTGGTTTCACTTGTAGCTTCTTATTTCATTTGTTTCATGATTTGGAAGAGCTTGAGGCTTTACACCAACTTGCTACAGGATAGAATACTGACTTATTATCAAATTTAGTAACCCTACTGATTTATTTGAAGCTATCAGTTAACAGAATTGTTCATCGTGCAGCTTTCGCGATTGAAAACAAGAAGTAGGAGGCCGAAGAGCTTACTGAGGTTCGTTTCTTGCGGAAAATGTCTCTCTGGTAGGTCTCCAAGGTAGCAGTGAATGTATCAGAAAACTTAGGGGCAGATTATTTTCCAGTTTTAGTTCTACTATTTGTTCAAGTCAATCTTTGTTTAGAGGGTCAACTTTATTTTTCCAATAATAAGGTAGAAGATGAGAAATGGAAGGTGCATTATTAAAATATCTTTTTTTAGTTTAGCAATTTTCTTTTTAGATGTCTAAAATAGTTCTCATGTACTAGACTATTCTACATTTTTATAAATTATTGGGAATTCATTTTTCCTTTTTTGTTAGTAATTTTTGTCCATTTAATCTCTAAAACTATAGTCCTTTGTTTTATTTCATAAAGTTGCACTAGCAAGACGTTCTTTGTTAATTTGACATATTTCAAAATTTTAATCCCTTGTTTTGGTTTTAAAGGACACTTTTGGAATACCATAATTTTAGTCCCTTTAAATTTCAAACCATGTATGATGTAACATACTTGTCCTTACGTGTATAGTCTGTCAACAAAGATATCATAAATTTTCGTTGATATATTAAGTTAAATTTAGTCAAAAACGAGCATTTAAGGGTTAAGTTTCTACCTGTACAATAAATATGTCTCAAATTATTTGTCAATTTATAAAATCAAAATAGAATTAATTTTAAAAAAATCCATTTTGTGATTTTTTTAAGAATGTGCGAGTAATAATATGAGACGGAGTGAGTATCAAATTTCAATCGTCCCTACCACACTATATATATATGGGAATATTCAACTATGATTATAAAGGGTGATGGGTCATTTTTGGATTTTAAACAACCCTCCCCCCCCCCCAAAAAAAAAATCAATATTTTTGGATGTTTTATGGAAGACAGGTGAGATTGGAAAGTTGAATGGTTGTTCTATGTATAGTTCAACCCATCAAATGGGTTTCAGGAATTAATCAAAGAGGCTCACATGGGATGCTTCACCTAGTCAACAATTATTTTTTTGGCATAAATAATTTTAATGATTTTTCTCTTTAACAAATTTATTTAATTAACACTTTGTCTCTATATCATGTGAAAAATTGCATGTCGATTTGAAACTATACTTATTAATTAAAGACTAATAAAACTTAACAATATTTAGTAAAAAGCTTTACTCGTTGAGCTCACTAATGATAAGTACAAGTTCGAAGAGTAAAGGTGTCAAATTTACTTAAAGAACTGTCAATAGGGTATAAATGTTTAATTTGAGGATGTTTACAAATACTAAGCATGGTTTTGAATTTAAACAATAGAGGACAAAAAAATGGATAATCAGTATAATTATTGTATAATCAATACGTATACATTATATATTCATGATATTTTTGGTACAAAGAAAAATGTTATCTTAAAAAATACTAAGTGATTTTCTTATCTATTTGCGTTTGCTCTTCTTGTTTGATATTTTTTTTTTCACAGAAAAGATAAAGGTTAAAAGTTACCATATAAATTAAACAAATGGCCAAGAAGGAAAGATACAATTTTAAGCATATCTCAATAATTTGCAAGTAACAAACAAAATGTCATTTAAACATATTTTAAACCATATTATCTTCTTATAGTATAATTAGGGGTGTACATGGGTCGGTTTGGTTTGGTTTTTCATTAAAAAAAATCTAAACCAATTATGTCGGTTTATTAAATCTAAAAATCAAATCAAACCACATAAAGTCGGATTTTTTGGTTTCGGCTTTAGTCGATTCTTTCGATTTTTCGGTTTTTTACAACTATACGGTGTTTGAAAAAGAGATCAAATATATTTTCACTTACCTGTGTGATACGTTAAACTTAAAAAATGTTAAATGAATAGAAATCATCAAAAAGACGATAAAATTCACATGAGTACAAAATATATTTTTTTGAAACATATGTTAAATTAATAAGGATCAAAGGCTACAATCAAACTGCATACAAAACGAAATATTTACAAAGTAAATTGTTAACTTCAAATTTGAAAAACTACAACAATATTATTGTAACTTCTGATCTTAGTACAAAATAAAATATTTACAAAGTTTTACAAGCCCAAATTTAAAATAATATGTATAAACATTAAAAACTATAAACTAACTAAAAATATATTAACAAAGTAGATAATATTTTTTATCTATAAATAAAATAAATTATATATTTATATTATGTCGGTTTGGTTTGGGTTCGATCTGACTTTTTTTTCTTCAAATACCAAACCAAACCAAGAGTGGTCGGTTTTTTTTTTACAACGCCAAACCAACCAAATCAAACCACAAATCGGTTTTTTTTTTCGATTTAATTTGATTCGTCGGTTCAGTTTGACTTTACGGTTTGACTTGTACACTCGTAAGTATAATATATAGTTATAATAAATGTCTTTCTCACATTTGATAAATCTTTTGGTTTTACTCTTATGTACATATTTGAGTCAACTCGTTAGGTGAAGAAAAGACAATTACACAATGAAGCAAATTACCATTAACATGGATTATTATAGATGACTACAATCAAATAAGGACACGTTTAGTCAATTAGGTGTTAAAATGAATGAATGAATTAATATATATATTCTACGGTAAATACTTTTTAAATTATTATTGAGATAATTAAATTTGACCTTTTTTAAATCATGGCCGACCTCCCCACCCACTAATCTTGACCATAAGGTGTATTTAGTAAACAGGGTTTAAATTTGAAGTAATAAAATTACTCGATCATCATAGACAATTAAGTGACAATTTTATTGAATCTTGTTTTGTTTTATTAGTGGTAATTTGTAAGCAATTGTATTTGATTATTTGATCCTTCTAGATTTAATTTGGGGTAATGAAAGTTAATA
>JAJOOO010000999.1:0-42569 GCA_029582685.1 Solanum piurae
TTTGTTAATTACGTGTTTGAAACCTTATGATTCACTTTATCATCAACAAGTCAATATTTCTTCAAGATAATGGTGACATATGAGGAATGTTTTTCTTTCTTTATTTTCCATTTTTTCTAGTAAGTTTAATTTGTTTATAATATTTTTCATAAATATATTTGATAGACCACGTGGAATTACTTTTTATGAGATAAAAAACAAGAATACACTTAAAGGAAATATTTATCATAAAAAATAAATTAAAATAAATGAATAAAATTACCCGATATCTATGATGGTGACAAATAACATATACCTCGTAAAATTAATCAAAATGTATATATACAAATTGGCTCATATACCACAATTTATCCAAAAAAAAATCTACCATAAAAAGTAGTCAAGTTATTTAAAACTCCATTGTATATCTTGGGTTGCTGACACTTTTAATCTTTTAATTATTGATAGATTATGATTTTAGTCTACATGATATTGGATTCAGGACATTAAACATTTAATTAATCGAACTATGCATTTTTGATTCATTTGTTTGTCAATATTTCACGAATTTAAGAGGCATCTGATATCATTGGCACATGAGTGAATGATTATATTGTTTAATGACATTTTCAAGTAAATTATTTTTACGAATTTACATTTTCATTTTATATAACCATTCGATATGTGAAATTCACTAATCTGACACATTCAAATAAGCATTGCATAGGGTTTAAAGGGGTAATATTTTCTTGTCATGAATTTCTACATTTACAAAGTTTAAATACAAAATCTTTAATTAACGATATTTATTCATCTCGCTATATTTCTTGGTGATATTTTTACAACTAGTAATAACCCCCTCCTCCATCCCCAACCCACCCTCAAAAAAGGAATAAAGAGGGATAAAAGAGTTGTAGAGAAGAAATGAAGAACCTCTAAAAGTAACAATCATTGAGTAGAGATAAAATAACATGGCTTCTAACTCACATGGGAATATCAAATATGCAGAATTTGATGGAGACATTGTTGCATCCAAAAGTATTAAAAATGAGAAAGGGACACAAACCTCCTTTTATAAAAATTTTAAAAAAAATATCACTTGATATTTTAAAACTTTAATTAATCTGAAATTGTCATGCATAAGATTCTTTACCGGTCCATGATTGTGTTTATTCTCAAGAGTAGATCTCAAAACCTCTAAGTAAGGATGAAGAATTCAATACATCCGGCCACGACTCAAAATAATTTGGTTTTTTTATCGTAGAATGAATAAGATCTCTCCAATCGTAATCAAATTAATTCCAGCTTCATGAAAAATTTGTTATGTTTTCCTATAATTTTAAAGAAAAATTCACAAGAACTTATATATCTAACTATTATAAAGGGGAAATCACGAAAAAAAATCGATAAAAAATGTTCAAGAATCGAATTTTTTTTCCACGGTCCAATTCTAATCGAAAAATTATTTTTAAAAAATCAAAATTTACTAAGGATTTACTCGTGGAAAGTGTCCCTTTTTTTTAATAAGATGTAAGTTGAAGGGGAAATGGAGAAGTCATTGTAAGGTGTGGAAATAAACCCACACCAACAAAATTAAAAAATCAAATAGATAATCAACTGATCTATTTAAATTTCTGTTTAAAAAAATATAATTTATAATATTGCATAAGTTAATTACACTAATATATTCTAATTTTGTAGATTCTATGTGGGGAAATGGTGAAGAAATTTCATATAAACATTATGGGCCATCAAGAGTATGTATATACATGTGAGGGGAAAAAAAGGAAATAAAAATAATAATATTATTTGAAAAGTCACTTCTTATCTCTGTGAGTACAAGTACTTTGTTTCTATATTGGAAAAAATAAAATAAAATGGAATGCAATGTTTCAATAAAGACACACTATGAAGTCATTTTTGCACAAGTCAATAGGTTTAGAAGGGCAAGTTTTGTCATTTGGTATTAGATGTCTACTGATACAATTAATTTAGATTCACGTTATAGTAGGTCTATTAAGAGAGTGAAACACTTCTAATCGAAATATTCTTCAATCACAAGGCTCATAAATGCCAAAGATGAAACTAAGATTTAATTTTTTTGAGTTTTGAATATGCTACAAAAATTCATAACTTATTTTGATTGCTCAGTTCATAATTAAAATATATTTCCTTCGTTTCATATTACTTGACTCATGTTGACTTGACACACGCCTTAAGTAAACTTTAATTAGATGTAAATTTGTCAACCATTACTTTATGTAGTTATTTAATACTATGAATAGTATGAAAAAATAATAATATACTAACTTTTTTGATTTGCTAAAATGGACAAGTAAAATGAAACAGAAGAAGTATAACGAATTTCTTATATATATATATATATACAAAATCTAATTAAGTAAAAATTATTAGATTCATTTGAACGTATACCTAATATCATAGTATTGCATCTAATATTCCAGACATTTAATTAAGCGAGGAAGGAATCTCAATTATGTCACTACAACTATCCATTTAATATCATTTATCACATGATTAATTATTTGATCTTTCCAAACCAATTTTTGAATTGGTCTGATGTTATTAAGCTACAAATTATATCTAATGATCTAATAATTTTTGTCTTATTAGTTCATGCAATAAATTCTATTGATTAAAATAATAACCATAAAAATATTCTTACATTGTAAGTTTTTAGGTTTAATATGAGAAATTGTGAAGAAATTTCATACAGATCATTATGAGTCATCAGTAGTAATACTTCTGACCAAAAGTGTAAATTAAATGGAGTCTTAATTTTATATTTTTTAGTAAATAAAGGCTAAAGTTAGGTGGCCTGGAAAAAAAATTGATTTTGAATTTGAATTTGATTTTTTCTTTTAGTTTGAAATCCATGTAGAACTTGTTCTCCAAGCTATCTCAAAAATCAATTTTCTACAATTTATATTATTTTTTATTAAAACCATATTTTCAAATGGTAGTAGTGTCTAATTATGTATTATGTATTGTTTATAGATGAATGAAAATGAAAACTTAAACAAATTCTTAATAATTTATATGATTTTACTTTGAGACATTCAAAATTATAAACATGATCTTATTTTTATAGAGCCTTCATAATTTTAATATTTCAAATTTAAAATTTGAATGTCATGATGTCTTTGCTACTTTAAACAAACTTTTAAATTAATATTTTTTTTACTAGTATATAAGCCAAATATAGTATTTTAATTTGGTGTCTAATCAAATAGCAATGCTTATAGATTTGAGTCGAACACCTACCTTCGGATAGAAATGGCACTAGCATTTCTACCCAAAACATAAAATATATTTAGTTCTTAAAAATTATTTACAATATAGCATTTTGCCAAACATAAAATCACTCCTATTATCATTGTTGGTGTTTCTTCGTCTTCAGATGAAATACGAAAGCCTAAATTTGTATTAAAGGTCTGAACTTTAGTTAGAAGTTTGAACTATCAAAATTGAAACTTCAGACTCGAGGTATAAATTTGAACTATATTCGAACGGACTTGAGTTATGAAGTTAGGCTTTTGCAGTTCAATTCTCAGATCGATCGAGGCAACTTAACTTTAACAACTTTATAAATTTCGACTTTTATTTATCCGCTTTTTGTGCAATGTTTATCTATTGGGCTCAATCACATAGTTGGCCCAAAGTAAGAACATGCCATTTGGGCTCAATCTCATAGTTGACCCAAAGAAAGAACAGGCCCATTGGGCTCAATTACATAGTTGTCCAAGACCATGCATATAGCCCAATTAAAGCCCAAATTCCATATGGGCCTTTAGACATTTATGTAGATGTTTCAAAGAGCAAATTACATGAATGACCTTCATAAAGGATGATTTTGAACTTTTAGTCCGCGCTTAGTATTTTTAAAAAAAAATAACCTTTACTTTTTTTTTGCATGTATTACTTAATTGTTCACAAAATTATGAAAGACCGATAAATTTGATAATATTAATTCTACATATCGTGTTAAATTGTCTTTTTTTTTTTGGTGACAATTTGTCAACAAATCCACCACAATTTGGCATGACCTATTTAATGCTTTTCATGATTAAGAACAGTGATTCCACAATAGATTGGAACCCAGCCTAACCAAATTTCAATTTTTTCCCCAATGACGAAATACTTTTGTTTGTTATTTTAATTATTGAATTTTAGATTTTTTTTTATTTTAAAATAGTGGATTATCTTTTTTCCCCTAATAGATATTCGATTAAGGTTTGAGTAATCATGAATCTTATATGATGAATATGTCGAGATGTCGTCATTAAAAAAAGGCGTCTGTTTAAATTGACTTATTTTATGTACTTTTAAGTATTTTTATAGCATTTGGGATTCGACTATAAACCCATCCAAACAGCTCCAGGTGTGGATGTAGAAAATATATAGCCAGACCATTGATTCTTTAAAGTGATTGACTTGGAGTCCATTCACAAGAAGACTTATTGACTTGACACCACAAGGACTAAGACTTTCCAACAATTATGTTAGCGGCGGAGTTAGATTTTTCATGAAATTTAAAATATGAAGAAGTAAACACATAAAAAAAGAATCAAATATAGTTAAATTTTGGGGTGTGACACTAGACGTCTGTTTGAATTGACTTATTTTAGGTGCTTTTAACACGCTAAGCATAGTGTTCGAGATTGACTATAAGCCCTTCTAAACAAGCCGTAGTGTGAAAGTAGAAAAGAATTATTTACTTGACACCACAAGGACCAAGACTCTACTTCCAAATGCTTCTTTTGTCTAGGTCAATACTAGCTTAATTTTTTTGATAATCGTAGTGTCGGCCAGCTTGCACGCACTTCAATTAAATTCACGAGATATCTACTACCTCAACTAGCAACATGTATCAAGTAATTATGTTCATCAATGTTAGGAACGGTGGAAAGAAATCATCTACTATTTTTGTCCCCGCTGAATCTGAACCTGAAACCTCATGATTCTCAACCAGGACCAGGCTACAATATTGGCTTAATTTTTTCCAAATACTATGCCTATAAATGAGAAGAGATGTTCCTTCCTACTTCATTCACAAACAAGCAAATATGGAGAACAATTCACTTCAACTTATCTTTCTCATATTGTTATCTCAACTTTTGTATTTCACTTGCATAAACCATCACTTTGTTTCCTCTACTAGAACCTCTTGCATTGAAACAGAGAAGAATGCACTGCTAAACCTTAAAGAAAATCTCACAGATCCTTCAGGCAGACTATCTTCTTGGATTGATCAACAAGATTGTTGCCAATGGCTTGGTGTAACATGTAACAACAAGACCGGACACGTCGTAAAGATTGATCTTAGGAACAAATACTCAACAGAACATGAATTGAGAGGTGTGATTAATCCATCTTTACTTGAGTTACAACAATTGAGATACTTAGACTTAAGCATGAACAATTTTGAAGGAATCAAAGTACCTGAATTCATCGGTCACCTTAAAGAACTAAGGTATCTCAATCTATCTGGTGCATCTTTTACTGGTTTAGTATCTTCATTTCTTGAAAACCTCTCAAATTTGCAAGTTCTTGATTTAGGAGGCTTAGATCTTAGTAAAGATGCTAACTCTTGGCTTCAAACAATCAATGATCATGTTCCTTCTCTGTTGGAGTTGCGTTTGCCTCGATGTCAACTTCTAAACATTCCATCTTCTTTTCCATATCTAAATCTTACTTCCCTTTTGGTACTTGATCTTTCCAACAATGCTTTTAGTTCATGTACATTCCCTCAATGGATATTTAAACTTAGTAGCCTTGTGTATCTTGACTAAAGCTCCAACAATATGTGTAGTGAACTTGTTGATGAGTTTGCTAAGCTCACTTTCCTTGAACATCTTGATCTGTCTTCGAACTACGGTATCAATGGGACACTCAAGAGGAGCTTGGGGAAACTATGTAATTTGAAGAGTTTGATCCTGTCCTACAACAACATCAGTGGAGAAACAATCGAGTTCATCGATGCGTTATCTGAATGCCAAAGCAATAGCTTGGAGACATTGGAGTTGAGTTTCAATGAGTTGACAGGAAATCTTCCTGATTCATTAGGCAACTTGAGGAAACTGAAACATCTTCAGCTGAGGTATAACTCACTGACAGGCACAATACCTGAGACTATAGGGAACTTATCATCCTTGGAGACATTCTACCTCACATCTAACAAAATGAGTGGGAACATCACCACGAGTATCGGCCAGCTCATGTTGTTGGTCTCGTTGAATATCTCGGAGAATATGTGGGATGGTATTGTCACTGAAGCTCATTTGATGAATCTTTCCAACTTGCAAGAGTTTTCAGTTGGGATGAAATTTAGTAAAAATATTACCTTGGCATGCGATATCAGCCCGAATTGGAATCCTTCATTCAGGCTGACATTCTTGACTATTCAGTCATGCCAATTAGGCCCTGAATTCCCACATTGGCTGAAGGATCAGAATGAGCTCACCAGCCTAATCCTCAATACCGCGGGGATTTATGATGCGGTACCTGATTGGTTTGTAGAGTTGGATTTGAAGCTTGATAATCTAGACATGGCTTACAACAATTTGACAGGGAAAGTTCCAAACAAATTCAAGTTCAACTTTCAAGCCAATGTGGATTTAAGCACTAATTGCTTCGAGGGACCTCTCCCACTATGGCCTTCTAATGTTACAGCATTGTATCTGAGGGATAACTTGTTTTCAGGACCTATTCCTCTCAACATTTGTGAAGCACTTCCCAATATAGGAGACTTGGACATCTCCAGGAACAATCTAAATGGCACAATTCCCTTGTGCATAGGTGATATGAATCAGTTAACTACCTTAGCCCTCGATAACAACCAACTTATCGGACATGTTCCTGATTTCTGGGGTATCTTTACCGGATAGATATGTCAGAGAATCGCCTATCCGGACAAATTCCACACTCACTAGGTTCTCTTGCTTATCTGATGTTCTTAAGACTCTCAGACAACAATCTCTCTGGAGAACTGCCTTCGAGTTTGAGAAATTGCACGAAAATGATCAACATTGATCTTAGTAACAATCAGTTGTCAGGGGTAATCCCAGCTTGGCTAGGGGAAACAATGAGCTCACTGTTAATCCTTAGTATAAGGAACAACAGGTTTTCCGGTCACATTCCTTTAAAAATCTGTAGCCTTTCAGGTCTTCACATACTAGACCTTTCAGGAAACAACTTATCCGGTTCTGTCCCGTCCTGTTTTGAAAACCTGGAAGGGTTCAAGGTTGAGCTAACTGATGTAGAAGCTAGACAATATCAAGGTAAATTGAAGCTTGAGGCAAAAGGAAGAATACTTTCTTATGATAGAATCCTTTACCTAGTAAACAGTATCGACCTCTCGAGCAACAGTTTGTCTGGTGAAATCCCGGAAGAGTTGACAAACTTACACAAACTTGGAACCTTGAACTTGTCTATGAACCATTTGAAAGGACATATACCAACAGATATCGGAAAGTTACGTTGGGTTGAAACGTTAGATCTTTCAATAAATCAGTTATCAGGTACTATCCCACCAAGCTTAGCTACATTAGACTTTTTGAGTCATTTGAACTTGTCATACAATAAGTTGACAGGAAGAATTCCTACTAGTACTCAGTTTCAAACCAAAGTTGATCCAACAATTTTTCAAGGAAATGTTGCACTTTGTGGTCCTCCTTTGGGACAATGTGTTGGTGATGGGACTACGACGACGACAACATCACAAAGTGGAGGAAATGATGAAGGGGAAACAGATGATGAAGATAAACTTGAGAAAGTATGGTTCTTTGCTGTTGTTGGTTTGGGATATATAGTTGGTTTTTGGGCATTTTTTGGCAGTTTGATCTTCAAGAAAAGATGGAGAATTGCTTATTGCAGATTCATTGAGAGGTGTATTTTGGAGTTCTATGAAATGTCTTGTAGTTTTGTGAAAAAAATGTTAGGAGTCTAATAAGCTATGTTGCTCGAACTCTTCAAAAATGTCGAGGGGTGCGTGTGAGATCCTCCAAATATAGTATATTTGTGAAGAGTCCGAGCAACTTAGCTAATAAGTGGAGCTATAGGAGTTTGTCTCTGCAATTCTGTTATATATTATGTTTTAGTTTCATTATAGTACATATTACTACTTTTTCTATATGTAAAATAATGCTACCTAAGTATTGACACTTGTAGAAATGCTAGTGTTTTGGGTAGAGTTACGACAAGTGAAGAGTGGTCAGTTGAACACTTTCACACGTAGGTCAAAATAATACTTCTTATATATGTATACATGTTCACAAGACTATTGTAGTACATATAATTAGGAAGTTGTTTAAATAGTATCTAAGACTTCTTATACTTTGTATGCATCTACTTGTATATAAATAGAGCACATTCTATGTGAAATATGGAGTAAATAGTACTAGTACAATTTTAAAATAACACATCAGTAATTAAGCGAAAGAATAATAGGCAATAATCATGGTAAATTAGTGGATATTCACAAGTAAAATGATAAAAAATTCACGTTTCAGTTAGTTACATGTCAAAAGTGCTAATAATCCTTAACATGGTTATTTTTATGGCATAATATGTTTTATGGGACGCCACATCGCATAGAACGTCAAGTAGGATTTATATGTTTACATGTTCAATTTTATACAAATTTAATTTCACACTTATATATACTCAAAATTAAAACTGTTAATGTTAAATAAAACGATATATTTATGTATTTATGCCTCTAAAGTATGACGGAGTATATAATAGGAAAAATAATAATCTTTGTCCTACCTTTTAGTGAACCAATTGCACCATATACACGTTTCCATCATACATAAGGGAGGTTGCAAGTTGCAACAATCATGGCATAAAAGCCACATAGCTTTTTAATCAGCACAACAAACAAAAACAGGCATATCATGTGCACAACAACAAAAAAACAACACCAATCCTTACGTTAATAAATAGGTTTAAAATAGCCATTAAAAAAGTACGCAAATAAATACTTAAATTTATATAAAGTTGAACACGTATATATATGTGTATTATGTGATATAATACATATAGCATTGTCAATTCATATATCTACTTGTTCAACTTAGAATAAATTTAAATATCTATTTATACACGCTTAAAGTTGGAGAACATAGATACTAGCTTAAGATATAAAACAAAAGTAAAACACACACAAAATTCTCTCTTAATTAATGTTCTTTAAGGAACGTGTAAAAAAGAAACCCAACAAATAATTTAAGATGTAAGGACCAATTTAAAATTTTATGTGTTTGTAGTTTGTAAAATTTAACAAAATTTTCCTAATATTTATGAGATCTCATGTTAAAACTCCTCGTAAATACTAGATATTCTGTTCTTGCTTTGATATAAAATTACTTTGGTACCTATTTCTAGTAGGAAGTGGCCAAGGTACGAGTTGGTATGTTAATTCCGATTCGACTTAACTCAATAACTTTGATTCAAACCTTTAACTTATAATAAAAAAATTAAAAAACTTATTAAATATATACAAATTATTAATTTTAAATTTATAAACTTTAAATTTTGACTCTATCTCTAAAAGTAACACAAATATCATAAAATTAATCGAGGTAATAACTTTGAGACAAACAAACAAAGGAAATCATGAATTATGTACACGACACTGCAACAACAAATCTAATCGTTACGTTAACAAAATCATAATTGACACCATATTTAAAAAAGTGAAAAAAATACAATCTTTATATACCCATTATCCTCATTTTTTCTACAAGTTCATAAAAATTTCCACCAAGAAAATGTTAAATCTCATTTGGATTTTTGTTGTTCTTGGTTTATTTTTCATTTCTGGCAGTTTTTCTGTAAACCAAAATGCACAAAAACAATTAGACAGAGTTTCTAAGCTTCCTGGTCAAGGGTTTAATGTGAACTTTGCACATTATTCTGGTTATGTTACTGTAAATGAGGAATCTGAAAGAGCTCTTTTTTATTGGTTTTTTGAAGCTGTTGATGATCCATCTTCAAAGCCTCTTGTTCTTTGGCTCAATGGAGGTTTGCAGCTCATCCCAAAGTTTTAATCTTTCTTTTGTTTGTTTGCATTGTATCTTAAGTTTGACTGTGCACGTAGTTTAAGAAATAAAGATAGATTTTTGAATGTTGTGGTCTTAAATTTGTCACATGGAATGTTGGAATTGTAAAAAGACAATCTTTTTGGGACATATTGAAAAGTAAGGTAAGACACTTAAATTGGGACGGAGGGGTATATTTTCTTGTTCTCTTTTAGCTTGTGTTAGGTTGGTTTTTGTTGTTTTGTTTTATTCTTTTGTTGTATATAGCAAAAATTGAAGAGCAGTACTGAAATTATGTTGAAGAAAGAGGGGATTTTGTTGAAAAAATATAATGTGCTAATAGGACGATAAAAAATTCGTTTTCGGTTATATATATCTTGTTTGTTAGAGTGGGTTAGAGTCTCGTATTGGTTTGGGAATGGACAGGTGATTTGCTAGCTTTTAGGGTTGAGTTAGGTTCAAGTCCTATATCTTTACATGGTATCTGGGGCTCCTGGTCCATGCTTCAATTAGGTCTATGCTTCAATTAGGCCTGAGCGTGAAGAGAGTGTTCGAGTGGGTTAGAGTCCTACATTGGTTGGGGAATGGAATGGTGGTTGCTTATATGGACGTGGATTATCCTCCCATCAAGAGTTGGCTTTTAAGTTTGAGTAGGCTCAGTTGTTATATCTTTACAATTGCATTCTAGTTACATTTTCTTATTCTCCTTTGGCTTGTGTTTTGTTGGTTTATGTTGTTTTGTTTGATTCTTTTGTCGTATATATCAAAAATTGAAGACAGAGGTGAAGCCAAGATTAAGAGTTTGGTAAATATATAGTCAATTAATGTTCTTGTACAAATTAATATACATAAAAGCTACTAGGTTCGTACAAACACATCAACCAAAACCTAGCGGACGCCTCTGATTGAAGAGCAATGGTGAAACTAGGCTGAAGAAAGAGGGGATTTTGTTGAAAAATTATACATGTGTTAATAGGACAATAAAGAATTTGTTTTTCGGTTATATATAAGCTGATGAATCTTCTTGACATGAGAGAAAATTCAAGTGAAGTGACAAAGGGGTTAAAAGATTGCACATTATGCCCTTTCTTTGTTTGATTACATTTTCTTGTTCTCTTTGAGCTTGTCTTTGTTTGATTGTATATAACAAAAATTAAAGAGTAGTGGCAGATACTAGGTTGAAAAATAGTAGTGTGCAAATAGGACAATAAATAATTCGTTTTTCGGTTATATATAAGCTGTTGAATCCTTTTGACATAGAGAAAATTCTAGTGAAGTGGGAAAGGGGTAAAAAGATTGCTACTTCTGAATCCCCTTACGAAAATTCCTGGCTTTGTCAGTGTTGAAGAGTCATCAATTCCCATATGGTTGAAGTTGGATGATCATTTTCCTCCAATAAAATGGTTGTTCAATGTGGTTGATTGTGCCAATGATTTGTTTATTACTGATTATGGGTTCTTACAGGTCCAGGATGTTCGTCGATTGCCTTTGGGTTAGCTGAGGAACTTGGACCCTTTCATATTGAGAAAGACGGCAAGACCCTCTATTGGAATCCTTACTCTTGGAACTTAGGTATGTTTCATAATGCCCCTTCTTTTTGCTATAAAAACTTATTCTACTGTTGAGGGATTTTACCTTTCTAAGCATGCTCGTCATAAATATCATTTTTATGAGATGTATAATATATGCTTATACATTCATGAGCCCACTTCATGGGATTCACTTCAGTGTGACCAACCTTAAGAAGAAAACTTTAGCAGTGTCAAAACATAGAATGTAAGTGATGGGCAAACTTTATAGTTGTTCTTAGATTTCACATGTGGTTGTAAATGGTTCAAAACGAATTTCGTTTTGGAGAGGAAGCTTAAATTACGTCACTGGAGAATCAAGGCTTATTGTTTTTGCTCTAGTATCTTACCGATTGATGTGATACCAAAGAGATTGTTGCTGTGGTTACATTTGATTGTTGTAATGGTTTTTTTTTGTAAATTTTAAGGGAAAGGATTAATATCTTTCTTGGGGGGAGGAGGGGGTGACCGAGTATCAACTTCTTTTAGCTAGTACTGCAGTCTATACAATTGTCTTCTTGTTGGTGTTCAAAGATGGATTTTACTCTTATTGTATCGGGAAAATGATGTCATTAGGCATTGATGGAGCATGGTTTCACTTTCTAGTCAGATTAGTTTATGTACGAATTCTTTGACCAAGTTTTACCTTGCCTGACTTAAGTAGTTATAGGAAGCCAGTGTTTCTTCAAACAATAGAGGTTAGAAATTCACCAGATATTCCATGTTTACTCGACAATTTTACCCCGAGGCACATTGCTTCTGAAGTATGTATACATTTGGTCTTTGGACATAATTTTCTGAAGCATTGTTTTAGGAACTTATCAGGATGGAGTCTGACTCAGTTATCTGTTTCTGCAGCTGCAAACGTGTTATTTCTCGACTCGCCTGTTGGAGTTGGTTATTCCTATTCAAACACTTCATCTGATCATCTCAACAATGGTGATGCTCGGACAGGTAGTCATATGACCTTTTGAGTGCTTTTCTTTAGGTTATTGTCCGTATATATCTGTAAACATGTATTAAATTTTCTTCAATTGTTGTTGTTGCATTACAGCTGCGGACTCCCTTGTATTTTTACTGAAGTGGCTTGAACGATTTCCAGAATATAAAGGAAGAGAATTTTATATTTCAGGAGAGAGCTATGCTGGTAATATAATTTTTCTAATCTACTTGTGAGATTTAGGTTTCGAACATTTACTGGTTAGCTGTATCCAGTGCAATATGATTAGATCCCTTAGTCAATTGACGGTGACCAAATATATCGGGTGCATTGTTGATAAGTAGCTGGTCATCAAGATGAAATTACATGTCTATTTATGCTTATGGAGGAAATCCATAAGCATTCCAGGAATTCGATTGTTTTTGTATATTTATTGCATAGATGGAGTCATAAAGATCCTTTACTGCCTTACAACTCACTAATTGATGTCATTTGCTCGATGCTCTAATTGACAGTACATATTCATGCCCTCTGGTTTGTCTCAAACAGAGAAAATTGAAGTTGACAATTTAAAAGGAAAAAGGAAGCAAGAGGACTTCTGGAGTATCATGTCATTTCACTTGATATACTAGTTGATATTCTCCCTCTTCTGTAGAAGCATTCCTTTGAGTTGATTAATTTCAAGTTGTCTGTTGACAATTCACCATACAGCCTCTAATCTTATTCTAGGCATTGAATTATTGTTGCCTGTTGTCTGTTTTCAAGAAAGAAATTTCTTCATATGATTTATTTCTAATATTTAAAGATGTTTGGATGTCAGCAATTATCTTGCCTCTCAACATTTGATAGGATTTATACAAGCAACAATTGTGGAGGTCAGGGATTCGGGTAGAAGGCTAGTAGTAAATAGTTTCGCGTCTTGTCTCTCCTGGTAGTAGTATTAGTATTATTTTTGGTATTTTTTTCATTTCACTATTTCAGTATTTCTCATTCTTAGTTTTCTGTTACTACTTGTTGTCTCTTATATATGCCTCTATTTTCTTACTATATTGCTGTTGTTACTGCTTATGTCTTCATAAATTTTGTATTTTTGCTTTGCTTGAGTCCAGGGTTTATTGGAAATGACCTCTCTATTTGCCAAGGTAGGGGTAAGGTCTGCGTACACTCTACTTTCCCCAAATCCCACTTGTGGGACTATTCTGGGTTTGTTGCTGTTATCTTGGGTAGCTCATTCAATTACTGAAACAACTGTGGTTTACTTATTCGTGGTTGTGGACCAGGGCATTATGTTCCTCAGCTAAGTCAAGCTATTGTGAGGCACAACCATGGCTTAAAGACACTAGTGATCAACTTAAAAGGTTTCATGGTATGCACGCTTGTTTCTCAACCCAATGCACACATACATATAAGATTATCAAAGACAAAACATTTGCATTTGTGTAGTATAGTACTAACACTAGGTAATGAATGTTGCAGGTTGGAAATGCTTTGATTGATGACTATAATGATCACTTAGGACTATTTCAATTCATGTGGTCAGCTGGAATGATTTCTGACCAAACATACAAGCAGGCGAATGCCTTGTGCCACGACCAATCATATTTGAGACCCTCAGAGCAGTGTGATAAGATTCTTGATCAGGCCAATGAAGAAATCGGAAATATTGATAGCTACAGCATCTTCACTCCAGCATGCACGGCCAAGTTTAGTATACTAAACCACTTGCTCAGAAAAAGCAATGTAAGTGACTGGAACTTTATTCCCACGTTAACTTCAGTTATAAAGTTTTAACTCTATTCACTTATAGTGTTCATTGTCTGAGTAGTGAGTAAACATGATTTTTTGGAATGGTAATGGTTTAATCACACTTTCTTCTATTACTTTCCATTTTCTCCTGTGGGATGATTGAGATGCTATCAACATGCGACGTTTTCAGTATATACCTGTTAAATTTGATTGAAAATGTGATTCTAAACTTGGATAACATGCTGCTTCAAAATGATTGAAATTAAACTTTTGAAAAAGATTTACTTATCACTATTTTGATCACTGATAAAAATTTATGCCTTTAAATAGAGTGTAGGCCATCTCAGAAGAAGCTATGATCCATGTACAGAGCAGCACTCGAAAATCTACTTCAATCTTCCTGAAGTTCAGAATGCTCTTCATGTTCATAAGAGAAACTCATCATTCAAATGGGTAACTTGCAGGTATTTTCATTTCTCTTCCAACACCTGCTCACTGAAAAAAGCAGCAACCTCGCTGTTTCTTCTCTTCTTCAGCAGCAAGTTACACTTCCGTTTGATTTTCTCTCTTTTCTTTCATTGCTGTCCCCATACATAACACAATAAAAACTACAGAATAAGAACGGTAAATGAACGGGCAACCAAGTGTGCGGCCTAGTGATCAATGAAATGGGTTGAGAACCATGGGGTCTCAGGTTCAAGTCCCAACAGAGATAAAAAACACTAGGTGATTTCTTCCCATCTAACCAAGCTCTGGTGGATACATGTGCTGGTGGGACTTGGGAGTTAGCAGGTACCTCGTGGTATTAGTTGAGGGGTGTGAAGCTGATCGGGTACCATGTTTATAAAAACAAGAAGTGTAAATGGATGGTGATTGGTTTGAAATGTTGAGGGCTGCTTGCCTTCTTAAAGAAAGGAAAAACTAAAAGTCCGCGGGGGTTTACAGATGTTCAAGGGGATCTCATGCAATGTCTTTATTATATAAGAGTCAAAATGGAAAATGCATTATTGTGTAGGTTAATTGAATCAGTGAGCTAGCCCCTTTTGTCTTTCAATTGTACATGTCAAAAACTAGGTAGGAGCTATGTATTTACTCATTTTCCCTACTTGCAGTGAAGAAGTATCCAGAAGTTGGAAGGATTCTCCCAAGTCAGTGCTGGATGTCTATCGTGAATTGATAAAGTCAGGCCTTCGTATTTGGGTTTTCAGGTATGCTTTAATCCTAATGCTAAGCTTTTCCTTCTCTTCTCACGTTTACTTGATAAGTTGGCAAGCATTGCGATTTTAGGATGTAAAAAATAAGTCAGTGAATGCTAGTATTCGTTTTGTTTCAAGCAGAATTGTGCGTAACATTCACAATTCTGATAGTATTCATTTAAGTTAGTGTTAAACCTGTCTAACAAACTACAAGATTACATTCTCCATAGGCCAATTATTGTTCATCCGATTGTTTAATAACCTACTATTTTGAGAAAGAGCGAGGAAACTTTGAAACTCCAAATAGTTTGGTAAACTAGTATTACAAACAAAGTTGATAAGTAGTTATGTTGAGGATGTTAAGGGGGTGAAGTATGATAAGAAAGATAAACTTGGTTTCAATTGAAACATAGAATCTAAAAGCTTTGATATATACTCAAGACTGCTTGCAGACATCATTGCGCGAACCTCAAAACGTTTTTTCAGCATATTATAGGCACTTCTACCACTAATGTGAGCTGACAAAATGCTGATATCGCGAGGAATGTTTGTTTGTTTAATTTTATGGCAGTGGTGACACAGATGCTGTGATCCCAGTTACATCAACCCGTTACAGCATAGATGCTCTAAAATTGCCAACTGTTGCTCCTTGGCGCGCTTGGTATGATGATGGACAGGTATTTTCATTGCTCAATTTTGTCGTCTTTCATGAAGTACCTCAAATTCAATCTGTCTATAGCTCTGCAATTGCTTATTTCTTGATTTAGTATCAATTCTGATCACGTCAAACTACTATCATACCATTAATGCGTTAAACAGGTTGGAGGATGGACTCAGGAGTACAAAGGGCTGACATTTGTTACAGTAAGAGGGGCCGGACATGAAGTTGCTCTGCATAGACCGAAGCAAGCTCTCACCCTCGTCAAGTCGTTCTTAGCAGGAACATCTATGCCTAGTTTGGAACTAATTAGTGACTCTTAGTTCTGTTTTTCTTTTCTTTTTTCCAAGCTGATGCTTGTTTATCTTTAGCTTGTGATCTTTTTATAAGAACTCGATGACAAGCAAATGAGTTGTAAGATTTTATCATCTAAAGCAAGCATGAAATGGAACTAAAGTTATGTTGCATTTATATGATTTGAGAATGAATTATACTTCTCTTGCCATCACTATGTTTGTGCTTCATGAATTTCAGTACTTGTAAATCAGATAGAATTTCTGGATGGCTGAGAGTGAAAAGTTTTAAGTGGTGGATGCCTTAGGGAAGGGTTTCATTTTACTTGTTTGAAAGGAAGATGGTAAAAAAGGGAACCCGGTGCACTAAGCTCCCGCTACGTACATGGTTCGAGGAAGCTAAGGATCGGACCACATGAGTTTATTGTATGCAATCCATGTATGTAAGAGGTTGTTTCAACAACTTTTGTATAAACTTAAACAGAACACAAATACTGTCTGGTGAAAATAAGGTCAACAATATCAAGAGATCACTACACCTTGTTTGGATGGTATTTACTTATCGTTTTATAATCTATCGTATTGTTGATGAATATAATGTTTGAATCGTTTATATTGTTTCTCGTCATTATATAATGTCAAGAATCAACCATTTGAAGGATAAAACCTAGAAGAAAAGTAAGGTATGAGTAGAAAAAGACTAATATGTAGATAATAAGCAATAATAACAAAACGAGAAGAAAAATAAGATAACGGCACAATCACACCTACACCTTGTTTGGATGGTTATTACTTGTTGTATTGTATTGTTAGTTTAAATAACATGTTTGTTTTGTTTGTTACTCAAATTTTATGGTAGATTTATCATTCAAATTGTTGTATGTGTGACATTATGTAACGATAGAGAACAAAAATAATCTATCCAAATATTATATCCATTAAAACAACGCAATACAATACGATATGAAATATTACGAAATAATATGTAACAACCATCCGATATGAACGATACAATAAAATTTAAATAAGCAATCGCTCCCTCCTTTCATGTTCAGTGTAACATTTTTGTAGCAATATAGTCTCTTGTTCAACTGATGATGAAAACTTGAGTCTCACATCTCCACAATAAATATTCAGATATTCAGATTTATAGTTGCACCTTAACTCCACAGTGAAAACTCCAAATCCACTTGTCATATTTTCATTAGTCATAGTATAAATATCATAATAATCCACTACCTTGATAGGAAAATCACCAAAAGTCACTTGCATCGATGAATGTTCTTTTTTCTGTTGACGATAAAGGCCTAATGTATTATTTGACCAGACAATACTTCCTTGATAGGAAATCAAAGCCTTCATGTCTTTATACTCAACTTCATGATTGACACGATTTTCGACCTTGAAATTGATAGTCAAGTTTTGAGCAGAAATGGATGAAGTAGGCCATTGTGTAAAACTAATATTAGAAGATGTGATTGATTCAATAGAAAATTTGGGAAAAGACATTTCATGAGATATAGTGAAACATAATAGTAAAAAACAACCAAAACAAAAAGAGAGAGAAGTTATTAAATATGAATTATTATTGAATTGTTGACCACAACAAATATTGTTAGGACAACATTCTTCATTATGGTTTTGTTGTTCATGGGATGAAATATTAAGAACAATAGATGGATTGACACTTTCTTCCTTGAAAGCCATTATACCAAACTCGTAGAGCTATCAATATGGGTCGACTCAATGACTTAAAAGGAGCAAAAACAAATATATAGAAGTGATTTTTCCTTTTTTTTAGTTGGAAATAAGAATCCCAATCCTATTTAAGGTAAGTTTGTTTATGGCACTTTTTTTTTAAATTATGGCACTGTTTTAAAATACAAAAATAGGAAACTTTTCCTAAAACGTATATTGGTAATAAAAAATAGTACGTAATATATATTAATAATAGCTACTAAGAATCATAAATTAAAATACAGACTACGTTTGAACTTTAATATATATATCTGAATATTAAAATGTGTCTTAACATTCAACTATTAAATAATTAAAATGATTTATTCTTTTCAACATTATAATTCAAATCGTTCAATTTTTACTAAATTTAAATTTCTTTATTTATTTTCTATAATTTGATTATATACCTAATAATAAAACTTTTTTCCTTATATGGTCATAAAAATATGTACCCAATAAATTGAACAGGTTAAAAATAGATTGAATTAATAAATGAAACCGTGTAATAAAAGGACTCCTAATTTAAATTGGAATGGTATTAAATCTCTCCTATTCCAAATAAAAAAAACGTTATTTATAATAAGTTTCCTTGTAATAATATATGTCTTACCTCTATATATATTTCACTTTTAATTTTAAAAAAAATATATTTTCAAGAAAACAAACAATGGCATATCAAAGTGAAAGTATAAAGGCAATTAAGATAAGAGTGTTTAATTGGATGCAAAACATGATTAAAAATCGTGTTATTATTCATCATCACCAATTAGGGTCATCATCAAGATTTGGGTTTTTAGTTTTAAGGGTAACGAATCGAATTAGGATCGTTAGACCTCGAATTTGTGACTCCAAGAATCGTGGAGGACAATCAAAAAAGACAACTTTCAAGAAAAGTGTTCAACCTTTCAAGATTTGTGAAACTATGGAGGAATTTGTTGAAAGTATTGATTTTGCTTTAAGGTTATCAGATTTATTTTTTAAAGACACGACTCCATATTTAGCTAACACGATTTATGATTATTTATCGAGTAGCTTTGGTAAAGATTTGAACTTTTTAAGTAATGTGGATGATGAGTTTAGCAAAATTGTTGTGGCTATAGATGTTGACATGCAAAGTGGAAGATTTGAAATTGCTTCAAAAAGTTGTGATGATATTTGTAAATTTCTATCAACTAATTTGTACGAAACACTGATAAATGATGATGAGGAGGATGATTACAACGAGGACAAAAATGTTGAATTTTGTTTACAAGTTGATGGGGTTAGTAAAAAGAGAAAAATTGAAGTACAAAATATTCTGGTAATTGAAGTAGAATATACTTTCAATGATCCTAATGTTCAAGAAATTTTGGATACTTTATTGGATTTTTTGACCAAGAAAAAAGGATTTAATAATAAGATTGAGGCTTTTGATGGAAAAAATCAAGAATTCATTGAAGTGAAAAGTGGATTGAAGATTGCGAAACTGAAAAAGGAGAATGTTATGAATTTTGAATTGGGAGATATATGTTCGGTTTGTTTTGAGATTTTTGTTGAAAAATCCATTGTCGTGATTACTCCTTGTTCACATATATTTCATAGAAGTTGTATATTTAAGTGGTTATCGGAGAATAACACGTGTCCTATATGTAGAGAAGATTGTGATGTATAAGTAATTCATGATGTTCACATTTTTTTTTGAAAAAAGTGATCCTTTTAAATTCGGACTCGATAATTTTATTGGACTATTTTGAAAAATTTATGATTGACTAGTTTGTTAGCTTCAGAAGGAGCTCATATATGATTTTATCACTATCATAAAAAAGGAAAACTAATTTATATGTCTTCTTATAACAGACATCACCAACTTAAATATAAAATTAGCAAGAACCACAAAACTCTTCACTAATTCTGTCCATGCATGCTGCTATATCATTACTAGTGATTTTAAATTCATATTCTCAAATTGCAGAAAAAAAAAATCCAAACTAAGGTTAATCTAGGGCTCAAGGTTTTAGTTTTAAAAATTGATATAAATAATCGTCCATCAAAATAATAGTCATTCATACATATGTTTGTTGTATATCATTGTATAACATACATAAAACCTACATTTTGACATAAATAATCGTCCATCAAATAATAGACCTTCGTATATAGTTGCTTTATATCAAACATACATTTTTATGCAAAATAATATATATTAAAGGTATATCTAATTGACGAATGTAATTACTTTGACGGCCAACCAAATGTCTAAACTCAGTTGGTTGACTACCTAAACTCTCACCTTATTGGTGAGGGTTCGATTCCCCACATTTCAATCCCTTCTCGTATCTAACTTTTTTTTAAAAATAAAAAAGGTCTAATTTACCCCTTTTTTCCCAATAAAAAGAAAAACCCCATTTACTAGCAAGTAGCAAGAAGACAAAAGGTAAAGGGAATGTTGTAACTAGTCTCCATGTCATCTTCTAACAATCACCACTAGCTCAAACTCTCAAAATCAAAATCCCAAAATTTTCCACTCCACTGCTTCACTATTTCAACTTTCCATTATCCTCTCAAAAACGCAAAAAGCCTCCCCCTTTTTCTCATTTTGTTTTGCCTAATCTTCAAGGTAAGCCCTCAAAACTCTAATCTTGATAACTCCCAACCAACCCCATTTAGCTAAATTTTAACTTTGTTTTTTTGTAAATTTTGAATCTTGATAACTTCCAAGCAACCCCTTTTAGCTAAATTTTGATTTTCTTTATGTGAAGTTTTGAATCTTGACAACTCCCCACCAACCCCTTTTAGCTAAATTTTGACTTTGTTTTTTGTAAATTTTGAGTCTTGATAACTCCCCCTCCAACCCCTTTTAGCTAAATTTTGATTTTGCTTTTTGTGAAATTTTGAATCTTGATTACTCCCCACCAACCCCTTTTAGCTAAATTTTGAGTTTGTTTTTAATTAATTTGGAATCTTGATGAATTGATGCTGAAGTTGTCAGCTTTTCTTGAGGCCACTCTGCTTCATGGCCTCTTTGAAATTACCCCTTTATGTAGATAGTTCATGGGAATCCAAGAAACTTAATTGCACAGTAAAAGCTTTGAGCTTTACTGATTCTAAGTGTTGGGTTCCCTCATTTTTGGGTGGTGGTGCATTTGTGGTTAGCCCATTTTGTAATGTGAAGCACATTAGAGTTTCAAGATTAGAAACTGAGGAATTAGAGACTTCTGAGTTGAGTTTAGATGGTGAAGTGGTTGATGGTTATGAAGGTGAGTTAGGAAATGAGAGCTTTGTTACTGAAAGACCAAATCTTGGGAGGGATTCTCAGAAAGGGAAGTTTAATGTTTGGAGAAGATTTAGGAGGGTGAAGAAGGTGCCGAAAGACTCGAATTATAGATCTAGTTTTAGATTGAAAGATAGGAAAAATGGAATGGAAGAAAATCCCAGGATTGTGTTTGATGTAAATAGTGATGAGAATGTGATAGATAGCCAAAATGGGGTTGATTTTGATGATGAAAATATCCGGTCTGACTCGAGTTTAGATCAGTGTAATGCAATATTGAAAGAGCTCGAAAGGGGTGATGATGGGAAAGCGTTGAGTGTTTTCTTATGGATGAGGAAAAATGGGAAGTTAAAGCAAAATGTTACTGCCTATAATTTGATACTCCGTGTCTTGGGGAGAAGAGGCGAATGGGATGGGGCGGAGGGAATGATTAAGGAAATGAGTATGGAGTCAGGTTGTAAGCTTACATATCAAGTTTTCAATACCCTTATTTATGCTTGTCATAAAAAAGGGCTCGTGGAGTTGGGTGCTAAGTGGTTTCACATGATGTTGGAAAATGGAGTTCAGCCAAATATAGCGACTTTTGGGATGCTAATGGCTCTCTATCAGAAAGGATGGCATGTTGAGGAAGCAGAATTTGCATTTTCAATGATGAGGAATCTCAAAATTATGTGCCAGTCTGCATATTCCTCTATGTTGACGATATATACGCGAATGAGATTGTATGATAAAGCAGAAGAAATCATTGGCTTTTTGAGGAAAGATGAAGTAATTCTGAATCTAGAGAATTGGTTGGTTCTGCTTAATGCTTACTGTCAACAAGGCAAGTTACTGCAGGCTGAGCAGGTCTTAGCTTCCATGAACCAAGCTGGTTTTTCGCCAAATATAGTTGCATATAACACATTGATCACTGGATATGGGAAAATTTCCAACATGCGGGATGCACAACGCTTGTTTGGTGACCTTAAAAGGGTTGGAGTGGAGCCTGATGAAACAACTTACAGGTCTATGATAGAAGGGTGGGGTCGGGCAGACAATTATGAGGAAGCAAATAGATACTATGCGGAACTGAAAAGACTTGGACACAAGCCAAACTCGTCTAATTTGTACACAATGCTAAATTTACAAGTCAAGCATGGAGACGAAGAGGATGTTGTTAGAACTATTGAGGAAATGATGCACACTGGCGGCGAAAAGTCAACCATCCTTGGCATTCTTTTGCAAGCATATGAGAAGCTTGAACTCATTCATGAAGTTCCTTCAATTTTGAGAGGTTCTTTATATGATCATGTTTTGAGAAACCAGATATCTTGTTCAAGTCTGGTGATGGCTTATGTGAAAAACAGCATGATAGATGATGCGTTAAAAGTCTTACGGGAAAAGCAGTGGAAGGATGCTTTATTTGAGGACAACTTGTACCATTTGTTAATTTGCTCGTGCAAAGATTTCGGGCATCCAGAGAATGCTGTGAAAGTGTTCACTTGTATGCCAAAATCTGATAAACCTAACTTACATATAATATGCACTATGATAGACATTTACAGTACAAACAACAATTTTACTAAAGCTGAAAAGCTTTATCTCATGTTGAAGAATTCAAATGTCAAATTGGACACAATAACTTTCAGTGTTGTGGTAAGGATGTATATGAAATCTGGAGCCTTAGAAGAAGCCTGCTCTGTATTGGATGATATGGACAAACAAAAAAACATTGTTCCAGACACATATTTGCTCCGTGATATGCTCCGGATCTACCAGCGATGTGACAAGAAGGACAAATTGGCAGATCTTTACTACAAACTTGTGAAAAGAGGAGTCATCTGGGATCAGGAAATGTACAGCTGTGTCATAAACTGCTGTGCCCGTGCACTGCCAGTTGATGAGCTTTCAAGGCTTTTTGATGAGATGCTTAAACGTGGATTCTTACCTAATACAGTCACCTTCAATGTCATGCTTGACGTATATGGGAAATCCAGACTCTTCAAAAGAGCAAGAGAGGTTTTTTCGATGGCTAAAAAGTGTGGTTTGGCTGATGTTATCTCTTACAACACTCTCATAGCTGCATATGGGAGAAGCAAAGACTTCAAGAATATGTCATCAACTGTCAAGAAAATGCACTTCAATGGCTTTTCGGTTTCTCTTGAAGCCTACAATTGTATGTTAGATGCCTATGGGAAAGAAGGACAAATGGAGAAATTCCGTAATATCTTGGAAAGACTGAAGGAATCTGGTCACTCTTCTGATCACTACACCTACAACATTATGATTAACATTTATGGCGAGCTAGGTTGGATTGAAGAAGTTTCGGATGTACTGGCAGAATTAAAAGAATCAGGATCAATTGGACCTGATTTGTGCAGCTATAACACATTGATAAAGGCTTATGGAATTGCTGGAATGGTTGAAAGTGCAGTAGATTTGGTCAAGGAAATGCGCAAAAATGGAATTGAACCTGATCGAATAACCTACACTAACCTAATCAATGCATTACGGAAAAATGATATGTATCTTGAGGCTGTTAAGTGGTCTTTATGGATGAAGCAGATTGGATTATAAATATCAATCTGGAATGTTGCTGTTATTCACAACGGCCCATTCATCTCCGGTTTAAAGGTAAATACATGTTATACTCAAGCAGATGTTTGTATTATTTTCTTTGAATTGTGCTGTATTACATCTTGTTGACTGCAAAGTGTACTTGCTATAGTTTATTGCACCCCCCCCCCAATGAAGTAGTTTGCATGCGTGAACATATTTGACAGATTCTATTGCCATATTACCTAATTATACCGCAGAAGTTTTACCTGCTCATGCATTTGTTAGTACCTTGACGGACTTCAGTGACGGAGCTATGTTTTCTCTAAGGGGAGTCAAAACATAGAAAAGTATACACACGAAGAAGCCAGGGGGATTCAACAGATAGTATATAAACATAAAAACTACTTTTTTCACCTATTTCCTCAGTGTAATCTTTCAGTGAAGGGGTGTCAATCAATACCCCTTGGAACAAGATGGCTCCGCCACTGACAGACTCATAAAAGATTTAGTGTTCTTTCTTCTGACTTGCTAGAACTTGTGAAACTGCTCGTCTTTCCTATGCAAATTGCTTTCTTGTAACAGTGTGATTCATTTCCGCCTTTTCAGGTCAAGGCTTGTGTTCTTCTTGTATAGTTCAACTCCATCATTTTACAGCAAAGGTTTTACCGAGTAGGCTGGGTCATCGATGATGCTGATCACATAGATGCAGCTGTTTACTTGCGCGCACAAGTTTCTGCAGCTTAGTTTAAAGACAACTGTGTATTGATTGTCTCATAATGCACCAGTCAGTGTATAGTAATAACACTCCCGCCCCGCCCCATTGTCATCCCAACAGGAAGTCATCTCTCTGTTGTAAAAAATCAACATGGCATGAGCCATTTATGATATAGTTTCAATAAAATCTGTCATTTTGTTCATCTCCTTTTGAAAATCATTTGTTTTTTAACATAAAAATGAATTAAGTCTTCATTACTATTGTGAAAGAATTTTATGGTTCAATCCAAACCTTAAGTCTACAATGTAAAACATTCAAAAATTTTGGACACAAGTTTTTGGAAGCATTGTGAAATTAATCAAGGTACGCACAAGCTTTTTTGAATATGTGGTTTGCGAGCTATTGCATAGGAGCGGGGGTTTACATGTGCGCACCCAAAGGGCAGCGGCTGCGAGTTTCCTTGTCATAAAAAAAAAAGCTTTTTAATAATGTATTTTGTGAAAAAATAAGAGTAGATTCACATTCATTACTAAAATAATATATTCACCTATATCTTAGAGGCGCGACGATAATAATGGAACAACAATAGTTTTATTAAATTGATATTTTGGTGTTTTAATGGATCGTTTAATCTCATATAACAATTGTTTTTTTGGTCTTAATATGTAACAACTAAATGCGAAGATAGTGTTACATCAATCAAAGTTTTTCACGATAAAATAATGAAAGTTTAATATTTATAATTAATCAAAAATTTGAAATTAGCTTTGCTAAATAGAAATTTTTGTGCTTTAATCGATGAATTAATCTCATGTAACTTCTTCTTTTCTTTTGTCTGGACATGTAACAACTAAATGCAGTATTGCCTAATTAATTAGGTTGTCACGTGTAATAGTTATGTTTGCCACATAGCAATGGCTTCTTGTTTTGTCTATGCTAGACTTTTTATTATAATAATTTGCTAAACTAAACCAATAAAAAATATTACGTTCTATCTTTCTTTTCGAACTTTAGTGTCAAAAGAAAATTTCATTTTATAATAGGGCTAAAAGGTAAATTGAACTTCAAATCCAATAATGGAACAAAATGCATAAAATAAGGCCAAAATATTTGAAATTGCCAAGAGGGGGAATACACTTCACATCATGAATTCTGATTTTATTTCTTCCTATATGATTTATCATTTAATATATTTAATTTTCAACTAACTAAAAATATGTGTATTTCATCATGTTGTTGTGTCGAGAATTTATCGAAAATAGTTTCTCTATTTATAAAAATAAAAATAAGGCCTATGTATGTATATTCTAGCATCTTTATACGTCACTTGTATTTTATTAAATATAGGGAATTTATTATATTTGGACTATTTTTAAGAGTATATTACCTTAAATATAAATAACCCAACAAATTTAACATAAAACGTGAATAACTATAGAGTTAATGACGAAAAACACACATGTACCATCACTTTATCACAAACTTCACACTCTAACTAGGAGTTATTTTTTTTCTACCTGAACTATATTATCATTTATATATTAAAACACACTTAAAAAATGGTTAGACCAACTATCATGTGCTCTTTTTTCCTATTTGAATTATCTCATCGACTTTATGATGTATATTTTAATACATATATGGTAATAGTTCATGTAAAAAAATGGAATAGCTAGTAATAGTTCAAATAAGAAAAAGAAAATAGCTGATTGGAGTGAATCTCGCAAAAAAAAAAAGAAGACCATTTAAATATATTTTTAATCATTAACTCGTAATTAATAATTATGAAAATTTACAAATTTTTATATTAAAATATCACACAGAATAAATTAAAATTCATCAATAATTTAGGACAAAAAAGTATATTGAAATTGCTTGATTTTGTCCCTATGTAATTTTCCTTTTTCTATGGTCTTCCTCATTCATCGAGTTTGATCTCACCTTTGTGACCCCTCACCCCACCCCACCCCAAGATTTGTAGCCTACGTGCACCCTCTTATACTGGAAGATTACCTTTTGGGTTCTAATCACATTTGGTCACTTCCACGTGATAAGGTATCTTTTAATCTCTCGTTTTTTTCTGTTAATTTCAGTGTAAATCTCATGTATATGGACAAAATAGTTCTGGGTTTATCTTTTTAATCAACAATTGTGGTTATGGATCTTGGATTTACTTGGTAGGAGGATAAAGTTTGAATCTTGAAGTGTTTTTGATAATGGTGTGATTGAAGTGATTTTGAAAATATGTGTTTTTTTGGGTTTGGTAATGTATGTATGCGAGCCCCATTTGGCAGAATTTTGTGGGTTTTATGTTTGATTGACTATTGTTGTTTTGGAGCTTACATTTTGGCTTGGATGGGGGAATTGGGTATATTGCTTATTTCTTTCTTTGATGATTGTTTATGGGAGTAAAGTTTGAATCTTGAAGTGTTTTGATAATGGTGTGATTGAAGTGATTTTGATAGTTGTGTTTTATGGGTTTGTTAATGTATGTATGCTTGCCCCATTTGGCAGAATTTTCTGCGTTTTATGTTTGATTGACTATTTTTGGTTTTGGAGCTTAGATTTTGGCTTGGATGGGGGGGAATTCGGTTTTGTTTATTTCTTTCTTTGGTGATTGAGTAAAGTTTGAATCTTGAAGTGTTTTGATAATGGTGTGATTGAAGTGATTCAATCAGTGATAATTTGTGCTTTTTTTGGGTTTGTTAATGTATGCTTGCTTGCCCAAATAGGCAGAATTTTCTTGGTTTTATGTTTGATTGACTATTATAGTTTTTCTTGATTTATGTTTGATTGACTAATATAGTTTTTCTTGGTTTTATGCTTGATTGACTAATATAGTTTTGGATCTTAGATTTTGGCTTGGTTGGGGGAAATTGGGTAATGCTTATTTCTTTCATTGGTGATTGTTTATGGGAATAAAGTTGAGTCTTGAAGTAGTGAACTTAATTAGCTTGAATGTTAGTGGAGAATGTCATGGTTGAAGTGATTGTTATGCTTTATTGGGTTTGTTTCTTATTCAAAGGTTGTTTGGATCAGTGATGTTGACTTTTGATTATTCACTAAGTATTGGGATGAATGTTGAACCTGTAGCAATGAGATTTTGGGGTCAGCCTTCTCTGTACCTGTGTAATATTGTGGATTCTGTCAAAGCTTTGAACTCAAATCTTTAGTCGTTCCTTAAGTTGTGACGATCTCCAAGATTGAATCAGAAATTTATTCCCTGAACCTTTTTTACCCGTGTACTGTCAACTGAGCAATGTCATATCTCTTTTAAGTTATGTTGAATAAAGCACTGATTAGTGCATTTTATAAGAAGATATATGCAGAAATTACCAGACCCCTTTAGGTATGCAGGGTGCTCAAAAAGTTTAACATTTCTTATACATTACTTACAATATCGGATTTACTCCAAAAGAACATAATACTAGACATAAGCCTTTCAGCTACTGAATTGTCCTCCAGGTGTTCTTAATCTTAAGTTCCTAAGTAGTTGATATCTCCTCTCCTATATGGATCTTTTCTTCCATCATGTTCTATCTGTTTTTTTTTCTTATACCAATTTTGTATATGATATAACCAATAGTTGTATTAAATATCTTACCACATTAGGGAGACATCTTCTGCTTGATTGTTCCTTAAGTATTTGGTTGATGTACTTTGCCAGGTGTTAACTTGAAGTTTGACTAAAAACTGTAATGAAGCTGGTGCAAACCAATTTCAAGTCTGAGGAGGTAGATTTGGTCATTATGTTGGTAATATGGACTCAATATAGAGTGATAGGTCTAACTCTCAAAATAAAAATCAGTGATTGGTTCATCAAAAAGTTGAGGATTCTTTCTCAAAAAAAAAGTTAAGGATTAGCAACGGTTAGAGACCAAACATTGGTCTTATCCACATACGAGACAAAAGTAATAAAAGAAAAAGAAATAAAATGGGTTCTTCTTTCTTTTATCACATAGGAACCATGTGATATAAGAGTCTCATGCCTAGTTTTGAATGAGAGAAAGAAGCGAGGAATCCTTTATTCGACACTGCAGTTGCTGCTTTTCTTTCTATTACTTTGGAAGTAGTTTCAACTTTAGCCGCTTTTCCCTACCCTTAGCTCCCAAGGGAAGTGATTGAGAACCCTGAGGTTTCAGTTTCAAAACTCAGCGGAGACAAAAAACACTAGGTCATTCTTCACATATGTCCTAGCCTTGGTGCTAGGACAGAGTTACCTTGGTGGGAGGTGGGAGGTGGTAGGTATCCCGTGGAATTAGTCGAGGTGTGCAAAAGCTGGCCTGGGCACCGCAGTCATCAAAAATAAAAGTTTCAGCTTTAGCCGCTCGAATTCATGATCTAGCCCTAGGTGGAGGTTAGTTATAGTAGTTAATTTCAGCTTCGTTTTGTTTCAGATACTGCTTAACTGCCTTTTTGATAAAGTAGAATTGTAATCAGATCAAATAGCCAAATTATGAATCCTTTCCTTCTTAGTTCTCACAAATGAAGTGAAGCAAGATAGCTTGATGACATTAATTTGTTGATAGTAGGTTTAGAAAGTGTTTTGTTGTTCTCTTTTCAGCTTCATTTCTATATCTGTTGTCATATTCATTTGGATTTTTAGTAATAAGTTTATTTATCCCGTTTCTAGTAGGCATCTTTAAATGTGTGGAATCTATGACCTGTCGGTTTTGAGATATTTTCGTGGAATCTATACAGGATAGAGGAAGAACAATCCGTATTCTGGCTATTTGGTAAGAAGAAAACAAATTTCGGATTTGAAGGGCATACTCACAATGACAACAGAGAACGCGGAGCTTACTACGGAGGAGGTAATATCACATGTATAAGCACAATAAAGAAGCTACATTATACATAAGGACATGAAATAACATACAGTTTTTGTAACTGATAACTAGCTTGGACTATAACTTTCAATCGCCATCATAGTAAACATGCAACACAGGATCTTGGCTCTTAGTCTTAGCAGTTAGTTGCTGTACCTTGTTTCCATTTACTTATTGAGAAAGTTTGGAGTAGTATGTTTACATCAATATACACTAAGTGGAAAGAATTCTATTCATTCAATGATTGGATAATGATAAAGATACTTTTGGTTGCCAATTTTTTTTAATAGATTAGATAAGGTATCTATTTTGAGAAGGAGAAATAATTTGTTGCTGTCAGTTTTTTTTTTTGTGGGCTGTCCTGGAAGAACAGTGGTACATCCTTTTTCTTTGTCTTTTCTCTAGTTTACCAACTATATCACCTATAAATAAACATAAACGTGGCTTTTATCCTTTGGTTTTGGGGAAATGGGAGTGCGGGAAGAAAAAGAAACTGAAAGAAAAGTGATGAATTGGGTCTTTTAGCACAGGTGATTGTGCAATAACATTGTGGATCCTTCTGTTTCCTTAGGTTTTGAGGAGGGATATCCCATGGGAGACATACATGACTACAAAGCTGATCACTGGAACGGGTTTGCAGCTGTTGAGGCGCTATGACAAGAAGGCAGAAAGTTACAAAGCCCAGTTGCTGGATGATGTAATGTTTCTAACACGAGTTATCTTTAGCTATGACTTACTTTTTGGTTTCCTACAAAGTCGAATTCTTGCGTCTTGTACTTCCACTACTTCTTTCTGCTTAATTCCCCTTGTATATAGGCCGACTTCTTTTAAATTGCAGTTCTTTCTTAAAAAGAAAAAGGAGAGTTCTTCTACCTTAGGTTAGGAATAGGTCCATTTGTGGTAGTGTAAGTTTTACATCTTGCATGCCAGTGACTACATGGAGTAGCTGTTATTTTGGGAAGTAAAGATAAAATTGTCATCACTAGGCTCACCTTTATTAGTCAAGTTTGGCATACACCTGACTCCCATGTATAGATAGTCTAATTCTTTTGGACTTGTTATTGTCGTTGGTATCTTCATTTCACGAAGTTCATTTATTACCTTGAAATAGTCATCTATAATCAGCATCATCAAAATGTAGTGTGAGTGTTATTTACACTATTGAGCTATTGCCAAGTTACAGGCTTTTTCATGGGGCTTATGTGGGAAATGGGGTTCTTGCAATTGCTGATTTCTAAGCATCCATATTCGTAGATTTCGTTTTTGGGTGCTTGGTCAAGCTCTCAAGCTTTTGATTGTCTTATCATGGTCTTAGACTCTCAATTGGTGATACTATTGAAAATGGATACTACTATTACAGGATGGTCCAGGTTATGTCCGCGTCTTTGTTACCATTTTACGTGACATCTTCAAGGAAGAAACCGTGGAATATGTTTTGTCTTTGATTGATGAAATGCTTACAGGTAAGTAGAGAATTTGTTACTCTTAGAGTTCTTTTGGTAAGTGGACTAATGTAATGCTTATTTCTTGGCAGCAAACCCAAAAAGAGCAAGACTATTCCATGATGATAGTCTTGCAGACGAAGATACCTATGAACCTTTCCTCAGGCAATATTCTTCAACCCATTTTCAACTTTTGTTCTGTCTTCTCTGAATGCTGCAAGGGTTAATGTCCTTTATTTACACTTGCCATGTAGATACTATTTTCTTTCTCTTCCTTTGTAGCAAAGGATTGCAATTTGCATGCACCCCCTTCCCCTGCCTTCATCCTATATCAACGTATATTGGCAGATATTAACACATAATATGTATCAAGTCATGCCATATTTATAGAAGATCACATCTGTTGTGTTCCTCATTTATATAATATGTAGGTAGCAGTAGTTCAATTTTATGGTTCGTACCAAAAGTTACATCTTACCCTCCTCATTTTTAACTTTTGCTACAAAGTTTTTGGATGCTAAAACGGTAGATGCTAGAATTGGAAGACTTTGAATCAAACTAGGAATTTAATTACATTATATGTACTCTAATAATTTGGTATTCAGTTACTTTGGAACAAAATAATACGCACAGTGGCAAAGTCAAGACACCTTTGCCTTCAGTTTGTTAGTACAGGCATACAGCTATTTTATTGCCTTTTACTGCTTGAAGAAAGCATTGAGTTTATTGGACATAATGACCAGACATTGTCAATAAGGTGATATTGAAATGATAAATAGAACCACCAAATACACATATATAGGTTGTCGAAAAAGGTGACACTCGTATTGTATATTGGAGTCCTATGTTCTCCTCTCTTTTTTTGTCTCTTCTAAGCTGTTTTTTTTTAATAAATCAGTATCTTTTCTGTCCGTGACATTCAACTTCTCTTTCTAAAGATAAGTTTTGTTTTCCAGATTGTTGTGGAAAGGTAATTGGTTCATACAAGAGAAGAGCTGTAAGATTCTATCTTTGACAGTGAGGTAATTTGGTTATGATCTCTCCTCCCATGTCAATGATATCAAAAGACCGAGAATGTTAGAATGATAAATGAACTAATAACTTTGCGGTCCTCTTAATGACAACTCCAGTGCTAGGTCAAAAGTTCAGAATGGTGCTGATGCAAATGGAGATGCCTCAAGTTCAAAGAAGAAAATCACTACCATTGACGATGTTCTGGCAGGCGTGGTGGAGTGGCTTTGTGCACAGGTTTGTCTATACTCCTAGATTTTCCACTTCTATATTTTTCTTCCATCCCACCCAAACCTGCAATTACTGGGCTTGCAAACATTTGAAAGGGGATTCAAGTTGTGGAAATATTTCATAGAAGGAAGGTTATCCATTGTAGAGTAAAGAAACAGTGAAGTGGAGTGGATGGGCAAAAAGGGCTAGAATCATAGGATCATGAGGTGCGATGTATTAGTTTAATCAGTAAGAAGCAGTGGAATGAAGCCATTGACAGGGATCAGGAAGCTCTTGCTTCTCATCAAGATCTTTCTGAGCCTCACAACTGGGTTTATGACCTATTTCTTCACTTTGAAGCTAAATAATTGAAGATAGGGGAAAGTTCAATGGGATGGGGGTTGGGGATTTATGGATTAATTCCACTTGTTGGGGTTATCATGCTGTCGTTCCTGATTTTGACAATCTGTGCAGCTGAAAAAGCCTACTCATCCTACCCGCAGCATTCCTAGCACAATCAACTGCCTATCAACTCTGTTGAAAGAGCCAGTGGTTCGATCTTCATTTGTTCGAGCTGATGGAGTGAAGTTGCTTGTTCCTTTAATTTCACCAGCATCCACCCAGCAGTCTATCCAGGTTTTCTTCACTCTATAATGCCACATATTGCATTAACTTTATAAATTATATGCATGTCGTGCTAGAAAATTTTGGTGGTTGAGACGGTTCTGTACTCATTCAACCTATCAACCACCTCCAGAAGCTAGATGACAAGAATATATTTTTCTTTCTTCTTCCTGATTTTATTTTCTTCCTTCAAACAGCTTCTCTATGAGACATGCCTTTGTGTGTGGCTTTTGTCATACTATGAACCTGCAATAGAGTATTTGGCTACTTCAAGGGCCCTCCCTCGATTGATGGAAGTTGTTAAAGGTTCAACAAAAGAGAAGGTGAGCTACTTGTGCTGCTTTATGCATAATAACTATTTGTACTCCCTATTAATATTTTAAATTTGATGCTGTGCTTTTTCTACCTTGGTTGTCCTTGGCTCATCTCTGTTCATGGCCTGTGGTGTTTCTGTAACTATAGGTTGTACGGGTTGTCATCTTGACTCTTCGGAATTTGCTTTCCAAAGGAACATTCAGTGCTCATATGGTAGACTTGGGAGTGCTGCAAATTGTTCAGAGTTTGAAAGCACAGGCCTGGAGTGATGAGGTGAAGAATCTTAGTCATGGTTTTAAATCTGATATTATACCTTAAATTTAGTCTATTTCTCTCATTTGCTAACACCGTAAAAAATGATTAGAAGAATAGTCACTATTAGAGCTTCTTCTCGGTTCATCTTAGTATGTACTATGATGACAGCTAATCATGTTACTGTGTCTGCTGTAGAATGAAAAAGAATTTACCATTATTTATCATCTCTGCAGGATCTTTTGGACGCTCTGAATCAACTAGAACAAGGATTGAAGGAAAACATCAAAAAGCTGAGTTCGTTTGACAAGTACAAGCAGGAAGTCCTTCTTGGCCATCTTGATTGGTCCCCAATGCACAAAGATCCTATATTTTGGCGGGAGAACATAAATAATTTTGAGGAGAATGATTTCCAGGTAATACTTGACTACTTGTAGATTGCAAAACCTTCCCAAGCTACATGTCTTTAAAGGCTGTAAAGTACGCACTGCATAACAGTGTAAACACGACTCCATCTTGGTGCTACGTTAACAGCAGAACCAGAGTTTTCTGGTGGGTTTCTTGATGTTCGATTCGTGCTGACTTTCAAACAAGTCTATCTGCTTATCAAATCAAGAAGCTGCTTTTTAATAATCATGTCTAAGTAGTAACTTCCATCATTAACTATAAATAATTAATATAGAGGGCATTTTGGAAACACCTTCTCTACCTTCTTCCCATGGGAGGGGTAAGGTCTGCGTACACTATTCTCCCCAGATCCCACTTGTGGAATAACATTGGGTATGTTTTTGTTGTTGTATATTTTGCCTTCTATATCATGTGTAGACCTTAAGCGTAACTATTGGCATTCAGCTGAAACTAATGTCTCCGAGACGTAACACAGGTATACACATGAAAAAAACACTCAAATTTCAACAAATAATATATTTTGAGCCATAATTTAAAAGCACAGTGAGTTCTATGCTAAGATTCTTGAGGTTGAAATCATCAAGTTTAAATCTTGAATCCTCCGCTTCTATGATCTTCGTAGCATAGTACTGTTTTTCTTCGGGGTGGAATTTCAAATCTGCAAAGGACAATTTTTTTCTAATATTAAGACTGATATCTTGTGTTGTATGGTGTTGCAGATCTTGAGGGTGCTCATTACAATTTTGGACACATCAACTGATGCAAGGACACTTGCTGTTGCTTGCTATGATCTATCACAGTTCATTCAGTGCCATTCTGCTGGGCGAATTATAGTGAATGACCTCAAAGCTAAGGAGCGCGTAATGAGACTGTTGAACCATGAGAATGCTGAGGTCACGAAAAATGCTTTGCTCTGTATCCAAAGGCTTTTCCTAGGTGCCAAGTATGCTAGCTTTTTGCAGGCTTAAGTCTTGTCGAGTGGTTTCATTCCATTGATCAGACGACAGGAACTAGGCTCATCTCGTTATTTCGTTGGACACAAGGAGTTTGTGGTCGTGGTCTTGTTAATTTATTTGTTGTATCACTATTCGAGTATTGTATCTAAGGCGTCCTCTTGGTGAGATTTTCATTCCAAATAAGGTCTACGAGTTAATTTTAATTTCCCCTCCAATAAAAGGAAGTTTGTATTGACATGTTTATCGAACTGGGGAATTGTTTTATGATATATACTATCCGGAGATTATTGTTCAAACAACTTATTAATACGATGATTTTGTATGATCGGTATGGTTTATGTATCGAGGCTTATAGTTGCGACATCTATGAAAAGTTGTGACTTTTATGAAAGGTTGCGACCTTTCCGAAGGGTTGCAACTTTTCCAAATAGTTGTAACATTTCTGATAAGGCACAATAAACATTTGTTCATACTACCCTTTTTTGTCTATAAATAGAGGGATTTCCTATTATTTTAAAACAACAAAAATTCTAAACCTCTTCTTCTTCTTCTTCACAATTAAATATTTGTGTACTTTGATCCTGTTGAGTGGCTCACTGACACCATTATTTATGTTACAGATCCTGGTATGTATTTTTATAGTCATTTATCTATGTTTATGTTATTAAGGATAAATGATATGATGTAATTCTTCTTCTTCACAATTAAATATTTGTGTACTTTGCTCCTGTTGAGTGGATCACTGACACCATTATTTATGTTACAGATCCTGGTATGTATTTTTATAGTCATTTATTTATGTTTATGTTATTAAGGATAAATGATATGATGTAATTCTTCTTCTTCTTCTCAATTAAATAATTGTGTACTTTGCTCCTGTTGAGTGGCTCACTCACACTATTGTTTTTGTATCATTATACTGATGAATAAAATTATTTTATCCTGAGAGGATCTATTTCTTTAAACCTCGGGTTAGAGGGAATGATTTCCTTAAGGAGACATTGTGCATTCAGTGGGCTCGATTTTTCCTTTCTGTTTCATTCTATTGTTACAGATCCTGGTATGTTTTTTTTACGGTCATTAATTTATGCTTATGATATTTATTATTGTTTTTGAGTACATGTTTTGAACTTTGTTGTTTATGTTTCTGTAAAGTTATTGTTATAAAGTATTTGTTAGTATTAACTCTATGTAAATCCAACTACAGCAGATTCACAAATAACTTTTTACATAATACATTTTTGTACAACATTTTCCAAAGAAAACTTTTCTTCTCCAAGAGATCACGCCTAAAAATTTATATGATTTTTTGTTTGTTGCCATAATAATGTTAATATTAACAGGAGTAAAAAAATAAATAGAAAGTCAAATAATAGAATTAAAACTAACAATTGATTACAATTGTATGATACACAATGATCACTATTCTCTCGCACCAAAGTACTTTTTTAAACTTTTTTTCCATTATGCCTTACTTCTCTTTCACCCTTTTAAGGGATCCTTAATGTTTTGTTTGTGCACAACTTCAATTCCAAAATACTATCATAACTATATTACATATGAAATTTTGATTTTGAAAGATTGCATTTTAATTTCAAAAAACATAATGACTACATATTACTTATTGGTATATCATATGATTATGAAACCTTTGCTCTTGATAAACACATTAGTTATATATATATATATATATATATATATTTTAAAAAATATTTAATATTTTGAAAGTAATTGATAGTGGTATACTAACGAAATTTGCAAAGAAAAAAATTGAAAAAAATATTTATTTGACACTCTAATTAAAGACACAATGTAACCATGCATATAGATGATAAAAATAAACTAAGCATTGTATAATTTCAAAAGCAAATTAATGAATCTGTAAAATGAAATTATATAAATTAGGAGAAAATAGTGTTATGATTTGTAATTTTGCCTTTTCTTTTAATAAAATAAATGGTAAACTACAACTGAATAACCTTTATACTCTTAAAAATAGATTTATATAAAAATACTATAACATCAAATTACAAGAAAAGTTCTATTCTAATAAAAAAAATTAAAAAATGTTCTAACCGCGCATAGCGCGGGCCCATTTACTAGTTCCAATATAAATACAAACAACCTATTTATATTAATTATTTAAAATTGAAAATAGAAAAATAAAAAAACGAAGAAACATAAGAAAGAAATAATAGTGAAAATTAAAGTTGTACTTAGAATACATGATGGCTAATAATTATTTTAAGACACATTCTCTCTATTTTACATGCCTCAAGTAAGTTAGACTAAGTTTGAAAATATTAAGAGTCTCTTGATGCCATAATAGAAAAGTTAGGTATTGAAAATAATGACAATGTCGAAATAGAGGACAAAGTAAGTTTTCCTTTAAACATCAATTTTCTTGTTAGCTTATTTAAAGATAAATTGAATATGTTTTATCAATAACATAAAAAAGAAATAATAAATCACTTTGGTATGCTATAGTTGGCAGAAAGGATGGAACACGCTTGTCAAACCTTGTCCGATCAACTAGGAAACAACACCTATTTTCTCGATGATTTGTAAGTCTAATCAATAATTTCTTCCATAATTAGTAAATTTTATTTATCGTAGTTTTTTTTATTATTCTTCTATACTAAAGTTGATTTCTTTTATTTTTTGGTGGTCTTTGCTAGAAGGTTAATTTTTAGGGAAAAGGGTCAAAAATACCCCTCATCTTTGTTCTATTGGTTGACTATTCCCTTACCGTTAAAGTGAAGTTAATTTTACCCCTGTCGTTACTAATTTCATCATATATACCCCTCATTTGACGGAAAGCCCTAAATCAACCAAAATTACCCAATTTCAATTAAAATGACCCGTTTCTCTTTTAATCCAAACCCGACCCACTAAATCAAATTATTTCATACTCAATTAAAACCTCAAACCCATTAGTTTATTTTTTAATCTCCTTCCACCATTAAAACACTTACTGCTGAAATCGCCGGAGGTACTTTGCTCGATTCTTTTTTTGGAACAATTTCATCAGTTCATTTTTAACATGGGAATTAATAAAACAAAGCATTACCAAATATATAAAGTGCTTAATACTGTCACATTTGGAATAACACAAATTGAAAGAAAGAACAATGTTCACCCAATATAACTAAAAATTATTAAAAAATAATAAGATGGTCGGAATTTAAAATGAGAGTCAAATAATTCACCTAAAATGGAGTAAAATATAACAACAAAAAGAACAAAACAATAAAAGAAAGTAATTTTTGACCGAGTTGATTGTTGTTGTCGAAGCTGGAGGGCTAATAAGTTCTGATTTGCTGAAAATACAGATCTACAATCTGCAAATCAAACAAAATCGTGAAAGGGAAGGGGAAGAGAAGCAACAACGATGGTGGTTGCTTGTTTTTGTTGGGTTTCACGAGCTCATTGAGTTGAGGATATTCGCGGTGGTTTTTTCGTGTCGATGAGGCGGCGGCGGAAAGGGTTGTGTTGGGGTGGTGATTTCTGGCGATTTGGAGGTAAGTGGTGGTTGTTTGGAGGTGTTTTCGATGTGGTTCACTGAAGTTTCTGGTTGGAGAAGGAAGATGGGTTGAGGGAAGTCGACCAGTGGGGTCGATTTGGGTATTTTCTGGTGACATTTTGGTTGGAGAAAAGAGGCAGTAAAGGGTGGTTTGGTTCGCCGGAGTTGGAGTCTAGTTGTGAGGTGGTTTACGAATTTTTTTCCGTCAGAGTGGGCTAGTTTCAGGTGGGTTTGGTCGCCGGTCGGAAAGTGAGTGATGGTGGCTTCGAAAACAGAAAAAATGGGGTCGATTAGGGGTGGTTGTTTTGTCCCTGTATTTTTTAATTTTTTTTAAATAAATAAAATATTCTATTGCGCAGCATATATTTAGACCATACCGTAATAATGTAGAAACATTCATACTTTAATATGAACAACTAAATGATTTTACATCAAAAGAACTTACTTGCCTACTGGTTGTCACACACCATTTCTTCCCTTTGTTCTTAACTAGATAGGATGAAAATCTAACATTAACATCATTTTGGTTCCATTCTTAACTTACTTGTCTATTGGTTGTCACACACCATTTATTCCCTTTGTTCTTAACTAGATAAGATGAAAATCTAACATTAACATCATTTTGGTTCCATTCTTAACTAGATAGGATGATAATCTGACATTAACATCATTTTGGCTCCAATATAGGAGTAGCCTTCACATAAGAGGTTTTGGGTGGTGGAATCCATCCAACATAATCACTACCTCTCCTACTTCAATGGGTTGGATGGTCTATCTAAATGCTCTAAAAGTCACTTTTCTGGATTTCAGTATGAAAAACACATCAATGATTATGAAGGTAATTTAAATTACACAATATTCTTTTACTTATAATAAAGTTATCGATATTTTCTAACCTATCTTTTTTGCAGTTCCACAATTTCAGATGGAACAACAATTTTTTATCATCTGGACGAGTTTAATGGTGATAGGGACATACCATTTACTTTGGATCCCAGAGTGAATAATGGGCAAGCAGTTACCGAGACACAATGACATTCTCTTGACCAAGTTCAAGTCATGAAAGATGCATTGGAAGAATCCCTGGTAAATTTGACCCATGCGTACTTATATGAGTACCATCTACCATGCGATGTGTGCCCACATTGGATTCAAGAGTCTCTTGATGCCATAATAGAAAGGTTAGGTATTGAAAATAATGACAATGTCGAAATAGAGGACAAAGTAAGTTTTCCTTTAAACATCAATTTTCTTGTTAGCTTGTTTAAAGATAAATTGAATATTTTTTATCAATAACATAAAAAAGAAACAATAAATCACTTTGGTATGCTATAGTTGGCAGAAAGGATGGAACACGCTTGTCAAACCTTGTCCGATCAACTAGGAAACAACACCTATTTTCTCGATGATTTGTAAGTCTAATCAATAATTTCTTCCATAATTAGTAAATTTTATTTATCGTAGTTTTTTTTTTATTCTTCTATACTAAAGTTGATTTCTTTTATTTTTTGGTGGTCTTTGCTAGAAGGTTAATTTTTAGGGAAAAGGGTCAAAAATACCCCTCATCTTTGTTCTATTGGTTGACTATTCCCTTACCGTTAAAGTGAAGTTAATTTTACCCCTGCCGTTACTAATTTCATCATATATACCTCTCATTTGACGGAAAGCCCTAAATCAACCAAAATTACCCAATTTCAATTAAAATGACCCGTTTCTCTTTTAATCCAAACCCGACCCACTAAACCAAATTATTTCATACTCAATTAAAATCCCAAACCCATTTGTTTAATTTTTAATCTCCTTCCACCATTAACATACTTACTGCTGAAATCGTCGGAGGTACTTTGCTCGATTCTTTTTTTGGAACAATTTCATCATTTCATTTTTAACATGGGAATTAATAAAACAAAGCATCACCAAATATATAAAGTGTTTAATACTGTCACATTTGGAATAACACAAATTGAAAGAAAGAACAATGTTCACCCAATATAACTAAAAATTATTAAAAAATAATAAGATGGTCGGAATTTAAAATGAGAGTCAAATAATTCACCTGAAATGGAGTAAAATATAACAACAAATAGAACAAAACAATAAAAGAAAGTAATTTTTGACCGAGTTGATTGTTGTTGTCGAAGCTGGAGGGCTAATGAGTTCTAATTTGCTGAAAATACAGATCTGCAATCTGCAAATCAAACAAAATCGTGAAAGGGAAGGGGAAGAGAAGTAGCAATGATGGTGGTTGCTTGTTGTTGTTGGGTTTCACGAGCTCATTGAGTTGAGGATGTTCGCGGTGATTTTTTCGTGTCGATGAGGCGATAGATGAAAGGGTTGTGTTGGGGAGGTGAGTGGTGGTTGTTTGGAGGTGTTTCCGATGTGGTTCACCGGAGTTTCTGGTTGGAGAAGGAAGATGGGTTGAGGGAAGTCTACCAGTGGGGTCGATTTGGGTGTTTTATGGTGACATTTTTTCTTGAGAAAAGAGGCAGTAAAGGGTGGTTTGGCTCGCCGGAGTTGGCGTCTGGTTGTGAGGTGGTTTACGGATTTTTTTCCATCGGAGTGGACTGGTTTCAAGTGGGTTTGGTCGCCTTCCGGAATTTGGGTGATGGTGGCTTCGAAAACGGAAAAATGGGGTCGATTAGGGGTGGTTGTTTGGTGGCTGGACAACAGCGTAGAGAGAAGAGGCTGGTCGGAAAAATGGGAAAACAAAGGCTGAAGTTATTGCTTCTTCCACCCCTCTTTTCCCTTTGTTCATCTTTTGGGTTAAGTGTTAGAGGGTTGGGCATGGGTTTAAAAATGGGTAACGAGTCATTTTTTTAAGATTTGTATTTATTTAAGTTGATTTGGGGATTTTCGTCAAATGAGGGGTATCTATGGTGAAATTAGTAACGGCAAGGGTAAAAATAACTTCACTTTAATGGTAAGAGCATAGTCAACCAATAAAACAAAGTTGAGGAATATTTTTGACCCTTTTCCCTAATTTTTATTATTCTCAAAATTAAAAATAAGGTTAAATACTTACGCAGTCTCTTAAAGTTGCCTGAATTTATCATTTGAACACTTAATACTAACTACTAAGGCTTACATAACAAAGAGTGAGGCTCACTTATGTTAGAGCGTGTGAATATGTTAAAATCTAGCTATGGACTTAACAAAAATAAAACCCACCCAATCCCTTTACTAAAGTGAAAAGCAGTTATATGAGGCAACTGTCAAGAAGTCGGCTGGTTTAGGAATCAAGAATGTGAAAGCTCACATCAAATCCCTAAGGATGAAGTGGTTTTGGGGGGAGAGTTATCATTTATCAAAGCCAAATATGAGCTTTACAAGTGCCTAAACCATCAGAGAATCATGGTTTAATTAGGTGTTCAATAGGGATAACCTTAGTACAAGTGTCTAAAAGAAAAAATTGGGCAACTTTTAGGGGCTGCAGCCTAAAAATAATTATATCGACACATCTCGCTTTGGGCACACGCAAACAAGTTCACTCATGATTTGTTAAGCTAAAACCCCCGGGTAAGTAACCATGCTTTTAACTTTCTGTGATTCACTAGCAACTACTCCTGCTTTCCGGTAAATTTGTTACTTGACAACAATTGATTTTGAATAAACTTGGGTAAAAAGACGCGTTAATTCAACTTCGTTTCTTGAAAACAAAAAATGTAAGTTGCACAAAGTAAGAAAACAAGAAGTGAAAATGGATGGAAAAGGTATAAAACCATCTGAAAAAGACAATTGTTTACCGGGTAAGTATTTCTACGTGTCAGATTACAATCAGTTCACTAATTTCACCCTATACAGATCGATCCTCACTTTTCAGATACTAATAAAAATATATCTGCAAAGTGGAAGAATTTTATTTTAGTGGGAAAACCTAATGGCCATGATGGTCGGGTATTGCTTCACATAATTAAATAGAGTTAGTCCAGCGAAATGCAATGACAAGTTTCTCATTTTATCCTTTGTAGTAATTCTTGTTGAAGGCTACTGTGGACAGTGAAATTTTATTGATAAATCCATACTAAATTTGGATTAAATCTTAAATTCATGATACGTTGACCAAGTCAAATTACTGGTTAATAAAGTCGAATTATTATTTAAGTCAAAATTATATGACTTAAGTCAAGTCCAAATTACATTTGGGTCAGTCCATTAAGTTGACAAGACGAGCCCAATTCATGCTCTTCAAGCCCAAGGACCAAAATTGCTTGGATGAAAACACCCCTAAAACCCTAGCTCAAGCCTATATAAAGAGGTCTTCATAAGACCAAAAGAAAGGAGGAAGAAAAAGAAGAAGACACATAGAAATACA
>JAJOOO010001000.1:0-36266 GCA_029582685.1 Solanum piurae
CAAGGCATATGCCATGCTTGTATCTGAGGAAAGCCAGAGAAATTTGGGAAAAATGTCTGAAGGGTCAGATGGCATAGCTCTATTCAGTAACAAAGGAGAATTTAATCAATCCTCAAGTTTTGGCTCAGGTTCTTCAGGGAAATACAGTCAAGCTGGCTCATCTGGATCTGGATCACCTGGACCTCCTGGTCCTTATGGAAGGGGAACTTACAAAGGCAAAAATGGGCATTTGTACTGTGATTATTGTAAATGGAAGGGACATATGAGAGAAAGCTGTTATAGACTACATGGATTTTCTGGAGACTCCAAACCTAAGAAGAAGCACTACTCAGCAAATGTAGTAACAGACACTACCAGTCATGATCCTTTGCAATGAAGGAACTCACAGGAAATTGATCAATCTTCTCAAAATTCCAACCAAGGAGGTGGCATGATGTTCACTCAGGAACAATGCGATCAGATCTTAAAAATGCTTCACAAAGAGGTATCAACTGACTCAGATAAACAAATGACAGGTATGACTCAAGTCTTTATGGCTACTAATAGTGAAACCTTTAGAAAATGGATTATAGATTCGGGGGCCACTAATTATATGGTCTACAATAAGGACATATTGAATGGAATTTGTCAAATAAATTATCAGAATACCAGGAGAGTTTTTTTACCAGATGGTAATACACTAGAAGTATCTTGTGTGGGAATATGCAAACTAGACAAGGATCACACTATAAACAATGTATTGTGTATTCCTAATTTTACACAAAATCTCCTATCAGTTTCAAAATTGACTAGAGATTTAAAGTGTGCTGTCACTTTCTTTCCTGATCTCTGTGTAATGCAGGATCTTCAATGGTGAAGGGGATTGGTAGGGAGGTTGATGGTTTATACAACATTCAATTGCCTATAAAGAAGGAGGAGAATAAATCTCAACTGACATCAGCAAGTATGGTTCATGATGACAATAATAAAGTAAGGAGTTTTGCAGACATGGAAATTTGGCATAGAAGACTTGGACATGTTTCTGCTAGAGTACTGAAGCAGGTTTCTTCTCTGAAGTTTAAAAATAATTGTGACGAGGTCCAGCCATGTAATGTTTGCCCACTAGCTAGGCAAACCAGAATGTCGTTTCCTTCTAGTCAAAATAGATGCAATAAACCTTTTCACACCGTACATGGTGATGTTTGGGGACCATATAGAATACCTAGTCATAATGGTTGTAGATTCTTTCTCACTTTAGTAGATGATTGTAGCAGAATGACTTGGGTATATTTGTTGAGAATGAAGTGTGATGTAATTGTTGTACTAAGGCAATTTCTTGCCTTGATCAAAACTCAATTCAATGAACATGTGAAATTTTTTAGAAGTGACAATGGGACTGAATTTTTAAATTCTAGTTGTACAGAGTTGTTTAATTCATTTGGTATTATCCATCAGAGCTCTTGTGCTTACACACCACAACAGAACGGGTTGGTGGAGAGAAAACATAGGCGCACATCTTGGAGGTTGCTAGAGCTATTAGGCTGCAAGGTTTTTTACCCTTAAAGTTCTGGAATGAGTGTGTTTTGAATGTTGTCTATGTGATCAATAGACTGCCTCTGCAAGTTCTATCTGGTAAATCACCCTTTGAAGTTCTCTATGGTAAAGTCCCTTCATTGCAACACATGAGGACCATTGGGTGCCTGTGTTTTGCTACCAGCATCCATGGCGGGGATAAGTTTTCACCAAGATCCATTGCAGTCGTATTGATGGGTTATTCTTCCACTCAGAAAGGATATAGACTTTACAACCTGCTTACTAACAGCTTCTTTGTGAGCAGAGATGTTTCTTTCAGAGAAACATTCTTTCCTTTCCAGATGATCAAAGATAAAAATATGCAGGTGCTTCCTAATGGTGTCTTATCTCAAATAGACCCTGACCCTACTCCTCTCACATTTCCTCAGATGACCACTAGCATGTCTTCTCCTTCTCCACAAAGTGAATCCTCAGATATTACCACCAATAATGCACCTCCTTTGGTCCCTCACAGAAGGTCGACAAGGACCAAAGCTCCTCCTACATGGTTGCAGGAATATGTCTGTGGTAAATCCCACTCAACTCCTGCTTCTAGCTCATGTGGTTACCCCATGCAGTCTTACTTGTCTACTGCCAGGCTTAGTCATGTATATCAGTCTTACTTGTCCAAAATCACTCCCATCAAGGAGCCTCTCTCATATGCTGAGGCTGTCACAGATCCTATGTGGGTTGCTGCTATGAACCTGGAACTTGTTGCATTACAGGACAATCATACTTGGTCCATTGTTGATCTTCCCCCTGCAAAAAGCTCCAATAGGTTGTAAATGGGTTTTCAAAGTGAAGTACAGGGCTAATGGTGAAGTTGAGAGGTATAAGGCAAGGTTAGTAGCCAAGGGATACAACCAGAAAGAGGGATTGGACTACCAGGAGACTTTTTCTCCTGTAGTCAAAATGGTCACTGTTAGATTAGTGCTTGCTTTAGCTGCTTCTAATCACTGGTGTTTACACCAAATGGACGTATTCAATGCCTTCCTTCAAGGTGATTTAGTTGAAGAGGTGTACATGGTTCCACCACCAGGATTTGTCAGCCAGGGGGAGAGTAATTGCCAACAGGTGTGTAGACTGCACAAATCCCTTTATGGACTCAAACAGGCTTCAAGACAATGGAATTTAAAACTTTTCGAGGCTTTAACAAATTCATGATTCATACAGAGTCATTTTGATTAATCCTTATTTACAAGGAAGATGGGAGACAAAATAGTAATCATCCTAGTTTATGTGGATGATCTGCTCATCACAGGAAATGATCCTATATTAATTCAGGAAGCAAAAACAGCACTGCATGAGAAGTTTAAAATCAAGGACCTAGGTGAAATGAAGTACTTTCTTGGGATTGAGATAGCTAGGTCACATGAAGGGATACTAATGAATCAGAGAAAGTTTGCTCTAGAGTTAATCACGGATTTGGGACTGGCAGGGTCCAAACCAGTGAATACTCCAATGGAATGCAATAAAAAACTAACCACAATGGAATATGATGAACATGTGGGAGAGCTAGGTGATGACAAGTTAGAAGATCCAAGTCCTTACCAGAGGTTAGTTGGTAAATTGTTGTATCTAACTATGACCAGACCAGATATCACATATGCAGTGCACATGCTCAGTCAGTTCATGCATTGCCCTAAGAAATCTCATATGAATGCAGCTTACAGGGTGGTCAAATATGTGAAAAATGAACCAGGCTTGGGAATACTTCTGAGCTCAGGAAAGGGAACACAAATAAATGCATTTTGTGATGCAGATTGGGCAGGGTGCCCCAACTCAAGAAGGTCCATCACTGGATATGTGATGAAGCTAGGGAATTCCTTGATTTCCTGGAAATCAAAGAAACAATGCACTGTTTCTAGAAGTTCAGCAGAGGCAGAATACAGGAGCATGGCTGCAGCTGTTTCAGAAATACTTTGGCTGGTGGGAATTTGCAAAGAACTAAGGGTTGATGTTGAGATTCCAGTGAAGTTGCTCAGCGATAGCAAGGCAGCAATCCAGATTGCTGCAAACCCCATATTCCATGAAAGAACCAAGCACATTCAAATAGATCTACATTTCATTCGAGAAAGAATTTAAGATGGAACAATAAATACAACATACGTAACTTCTAAGGATCAAGAAGCAGACTTGTTCACTAAAGCCTTGAATGGATCACAACATAACTATCTCTTGCGCAAGCTAGGAGTGTTGAACTTGTTCACACTGCCTAGCTTGAGGGGGAGTGTTGAGAAATAGAATAGTTAGTTTAAAAGTTAGTTAAATGTTGTTAGGAGTTAGTTATTAGTGCAGAGAAATTGCCAGCTGTTGCTGAGCTGTAAATGTTAGATTAGAATAGAGTAGATAAGTCTATTTATACTCACTACATTGTAATTGTAATTCAGTTTTCAGAATCTTCCAGAAACAGAGAAGCAAGATATTTTCTCTCTTCCTTGTGTATTTTTCTGTTCTCCAATTGCTCCATTGTTAAGATTGAAGGAATTTCATCAGTTACTTGTATGCTTTGGAATAAGTGACACATGTATTGATAATATTGTGTTCTTAAATACGTAACGCATTCCACAATTTTTTTTCTTTTTCTTTTTTTCTTTTACTTAGATGAATGAAAATATATGAGAAAATGAAAATGATAGATGTAGAGGTGGTCAATAATGTTGATGATCCTTTTTCTTCTTATTGATGTTAGTTTATGATAATTGATAGGAACACCACTAAAAGGTTACTTGTTGTTTTTTGTATTCACCAAATTAATGTACAATTTGAATTTAGCTAGACAAAGCATGTGATTGAGAAATGTTATGATAATTTGGTATTAAATGATTGTCTCAGCTCAAATGTGGGATCTCTAACTATATTGTTTGATTAGGAGAATTAATAGAGAAGAGTGAATATTCCAAATGCACCCTCTACTAGTGAATTGTCACCTATACTTGAATTATTTAGACAATTTTGGGGGACATGAACGCCTACACCAGTTGAATACTTAGCTCAGTATGGTGGTGAAAATGACAAAACTTGAAAACTAATACTATGGCTTTTCCTAGGAGATGCATTAGCTGTCAGATAGCTGCCTTCAAATTGGTCGGGAACTAAATGGAAATGCAGTGTCAAGAGACAAATTTATACATTGTATTTTTATTTATTAAATACATAGCCAAAGTTTAAAAATAATTCGATAATTTTTTAATTAATTATGTATCAATGATACAATAGTTTTGAAATTCACTTTGTATAAGCGATACCAATTCACTTAATTTGTATTAGTGATACAACATATAAAATTCACTTTTTACTTTGTTCAATTTAGCAAAATTAAGAGATAATTTATTATTTAATTCATAATCATTTCTTCAAAGTATTTTTTGAAACATTGAATTTATTATATTTAAAGAGTAATTTTATTAATTACTCTTCTATTTACTTAACTTTTTATAGGGTGTACCAAATTAAATATGAACAAATAAAGATAAAAGAGTAGTATTTTTTTTTTGTCTAGACTAGACCTTCCTTGATGTCGGTGTGTTTAGTAGGTGAGGAATAAATTGAAAATACCAAGTCTAACCAAATAGAAGGAAAAAAACAAGGACAATCAATCTTTTTTGTTGCTTCTTTAACTTTTGCTTTCTCCACTACCCTTGCTTACCATAGGCCATAACCCAATTGGTTAATTTGAGCCAGCCATCCTCCTATTTTTTTAAAAAAAATTAAATTGATGCTTTTTACTACACATATTTAACATCACTAACTTTTTTTAAAAAATAAATAAATTATCATTTATAGCTATAAAAAAAAATTCAGTAAACACTTATTATAATAAAATATTCACAAAATTGTTCTTATCAACTTTGCATTATAAATTATAAACATATGAATAATGTGATATCCGACGACTAGAGAATTTGTGTCGTAAAAGTCCAAATAAGAGAAGTTAATGATGAGAAGGATAATTAAAAGAGGAAATTGTGTTGTGATGACTAGATAAGTGAAGTGGCATTGACATAGAGCAGCCTTAAAACATTTGAAGTGCCCAATAAGACGGCTACGTAAGTGATCACGTGTTTCTCCAGTTTCTATGAAATTTCCAAATTATAAATTGGTTCAAGACAGCTAACCATGTTTCTTTTCTTTCATCAATTATTACCTGCATATTATATTATTAGTATTATTAACATGAAAAATTAGTGAACTCCACTTTTAATTGTCTCACCTTACGAGAGAGTTGCTCGGATGGTAAGAATCCCTCACTTTCAACTCAAAGATTGCGAGTTCGAATTACAAAGAGAGCAAAAAAGGTGGGAGCTTCTAGGAGGATAATTTTTTTTTTGTCTCACCTTAAATTTGCTCCATTAATAATACCCCACCTTAATTAATTTAATTAAGACAATTAAGACACAAAATGTGGCTTGCCAGGTTCAATGCCATTTCAATCAGAATCTATAGATCTACAAAAGAATATCGTACAATCATCATATATATAACAAGTAATTAGAAATAAATATTTTTATTCATTCTCTCTCTCCCCTGTTTTGATTCTATATATTAATATAATTAATATCCAGATCTCTTAACGCACCTGTTAAATTATTAATTTTAATAAAAAGTAATACTACTCTGAGATAGTCTCAGGCCACTATAGAGTGTTGGAATCCAAAGAGTATCATGCCGTAGCTTTATTAGACCAAACATTCCAAGAATATCAAAAACTTTACTTACCAAAACACCCTACATACAATTTTAGCCACCGAAAAATTATCTAATTATTATTGACAAATATTCTCATCATTGTAACTTTTATTACGTATTTAAAAATCTTCTTGACATATGTTATTTTGACACAAATCTTTTTTGATTTTTAAACAAAAAAAAAAAGAAGAGAAAAAGGAACCACTTACACTATAACAAAAACAGCTTTTAGCGGCAATAAATATACACATTAACAAAGAAAGTTAAAACGTTTACCGGCATTAGTTAATTACCATTGAATCCAATGTCGCTAAAGGTTTTAGGGACATATACAAAGAGTGTTAATTGCCGCTAAAAGTACAGTAACAATTAAGCTATTGTCGTTAATTAATTGTCGCTAAAAAATTCATTTTTGAGGTAGTGCTATAAGAACACACGTATTTGCACTTTCATGTTTTCATCTCATATCTATATGACCTTTTTAGTACTAATACAAATATTACTAGATAGCCCTAAATAACTTTGTGCACCAAGCAAATTATGGAAAGAACTAATCACCTAACATTCTTTGTTTCGTTGGAATTTGAATGTTAATGTCTTATAATATTAGCAAATTTTATTTATGGCTAGGTAACATCTTAAATGATTACACAAGAAAAACACCACCTAACCTAAGAACCGCCTATATACTACTCTATATTTAGCAAGATGCCCCACTATGGTTTATGAGGATGATTTTGTGGAAAAATAATAGTTTAGCTATCCTGATTTGACTTAGTTTAGCTCAGATAAATCATTAGTGGTTAACAAATATATAATCCCTTTCTTACATTTTATATATATATATATATATATATATATACATATATGATTAGACATTACTTTTAAGGGGGGGAAACTTATGAATTGTATGAGTTAAATAAAAATTATAAATATTTATATAACTATGAATTATCAAAAGTAAAACTAAAAAGTTTTGTAGTTAAAATGTTTCATTTTATTAAATTTCTAAGAGAAAAGACATAAAGTGACACCTGTAGTTGTCCCGAATTTTCAAAAAGACATCTAAACTATGCAAGCGTCCTATTACCCCTCTAAACAATCTTGCTGATATTATTACATTATTTTTGTCCACCTGGCATAGAAAATGTATATACTCTCTTACAGAGCGTGAACAAACTAAAATAACGAATATAATTTTATTTTTACAAGTATTTTATTATACTAATATATATTTTCTTGTTTTTCTTATTAATTTAACTTTTTCTCATTATTTTTCCCTTTTTCTTTCTTCCTTCTTCTTCAAATATTCATTGTCATCTCCATTGAAACTTCTCACATTCAATGTCACTTTTTACCACAACTCCACCTCCCTTTTCTTACTAATACTAGTTTAACTTTCTTAAATTTTAAAAATTATATCTAAATATTTTATTACATTTCGAACAATTTGATAAACCCATTAGATTTCAAGATGATTAGTAGGTATTATTTAGTGTTTTTTAATCCAAATTTCAATTAAACTTTTTCAATTTTCGGAGAATTCATTGATTCTTTCAAAATTATCATTTCTAGTTTTGAAGTTATATGAAAATGAGATAAATTAATTGATATTATCTTCAAATTTTGATTTTTTAGTTTTGTTATCAATAACTCAACAAAGTCTAGAAAATAGTATGATTTTTGAAAGAAAGGAATTTGACCGAAGAAGAAGAAAAAAAAAAGAAAATGAAGGAGGGGCTCAACTTAACGTGGGGGTGGGGTGAGGTTGGGAGGTGAAGAAGAAGAAAGAAAGATAGAAAGAAAATGGAGGTAGGGGTAGCTTGAAAGTGGAGGTGGAAGATGTAGTAGAATTTAAAATGAAATTGAAATTAAAATAAATCAAAAAGTAAGAGAGAGAGAAATAAACAAAAACTTAAAATGAAAAAAAAAATTCAAATTAAATTAGCACGTGCCATGTAAGATTGGTGTGTGATAACACTTGCTTTTTAAAATCTGGCATTGATAAAAAAAAATGATGTAATAATATAAGTTCGAAATTATTTAGGGGGATAATAGAACGCTTGCATAGTTAAGATGTCTTTTTGAAAATTTGGGACAATTTCAGGTGTCACTTTATGTGTTTTCTCAAATTTCTAATCTAAAAGGAATGAGATAATGCATAAGTACCCTCTAGACTATGATCGAAATAGAGACACGCATAAACTTAACTAGGGTCCTATTACCCCCCCTAAACTAATTTAAAAGGGAATAAATACACCAAAATGCTTATATGGCATAGAAAATGTGCACACTCTCTTGAAGGCAAGTGATGAGTGCACAAATTTGACACATGTCATTTTTTTATTGGTAACTTTATAATTAGTTAGTACACATATTTATTAATAATAAAACTTATATATATTTAATTATTTTTATTTCTTGCCTTGTAAAATATTTATTTTAATTTATTTTCACTTTAAACTTTTTTAAAATTTATTTATTATCTTTTCACTTTTAATTATTTAAAAAAAATTATGTGTATATTTTTTAAAAATAATTTAAAAGTGTCTTTTAATTTAAACGTTTTAATTTTTTTATGTTTTATTTTATTTTCTTCACTTATTTTGATATCCGTTCAAAATTGACTTATTTTAAATACAAGAAATTTGAAATCAATTAATCAAAACGAAAGACAAAGAAAATAAAATCAATAGAAAAATAAAAGAGAAAAAACAATGAATGTATGTAAAAAAAAGTTTCGAGACAAGGTAAAAAAATATGTATTAACTTAATTTAAATACAAGATATAAGATTTTTTTTTTTAAATATAAAATATTTTTTAATAAAAAATAATATTTACACATGGCGGACGAGTGTGTACAAACACAACCAACTTGGGTGGTGGAATGTGCCACATCAGCACAAAAGGTGCACAAAAATACAAAAAAAAATGAGTTCAGGGGATAATAAGATCTTAGTTAAGTTTAGGTGTGTCTTTGAGATTTCGGTCATAATCTAGGGATACATAAAATGAAATTGAAAGAATATAAAGGTTGGAACAGATAGAAAAAGTAAATATTTTCTTCCTTTCATTTTATTTGTTTTATTTTCCTTTTTAGTTAGTTTTAATAAAAAAAAAAAAATCTTCTTTTTATTTAATTTTTTTTTTTTTAGTTTTTCACATGACTTGTTTAAAATCATTAGATTAAACAATGTTTTGGTACATTCTACATATTTGTAGTTAAAAATCATAACTTTAAAAAATCTTCTATATATTTTTTAAACTTGATGATAAGTCAAAATCAAATAAACGAATTGAAACTATGAGGAACTACAATTTATCTATAGTTGCACACTTGCAAAAGTTACCACATTTTGATGAATAAAAAGTGTAAAAGTGTCGGCATCAATACAGCTTATAATGAGAATAGAAGACAGATTACACTGAAGTGTTTGATGTCGTGAGAGAGACTACCATTTTTATGTATTCAATCAAATCACGCTTCTTTTGCTCCTTCAATTCATCCCTAAAAAAGTTATTGTTTGCTTTGTCACCATATTCTGTCCTTTTCTTTAATGGACCCCTTTTTTTTAAAAAAAAAATTAAAATCTTTTCCCAAGTAGGAGTAATAGTTAATATTAGCTGTCCATCAACTACACTCTATAAATACCTCACCATTTCTCTTCAAACACATCTTCCATAGCTTCAGAAAAGCATCTTCTCCTCCCATCACCTATAAACTTGACATTTTTGAGGAAATTAAATAAATTTTCTCACACATTTTTCTCCACAATAAACTTGAACTTTTCTATCGATCTGGTGCAAGTTAAAGAACCAAATGGCTTGCTTAAACATTGACAAAATGGTTTGCACATTTTCATATCCTTAATTTCCATTTCTATGCTGGTTAACTGCAATATTCTTTCATGTTTATAATTCTAATTTTCCTTTTAATGAGATGATCATTGCCATGCATGTTTTATATTTCTAATAAGATGATTAAAACAATGAGTTTGGTGTGAGCTAGAGATAGAGATAAGAATAAATAGTCTTAAGATAAAAAAATAGTCATGGGATAAAAATTTGGTGTCTTGTTTGGTTGTCATGTTTGGGATAACTTATCCACATGTGGATAAGTTATCCCAGAATAACTATCCCATATACATAGTGGGATAAGTTATCCCAGGATAACTATCCCAAAATAATTAATTCTGTGATAACTTGTTCCCAACCAAACGACCCCTTAAATTTCAATTAATTAAACTAGCTAGTCACGTAATGTTTTTCTACACGTGTACAAAGATGTCAAGAGACTACTAATTATGCAAGAATTAAAAGTCATTATACCAAGTGTTGTATTGAGTTTGTTTTCTTTCATTTCCAAATGTTTTCTACTACTTTGAAATACCAATAAATATATATATATATATAGTTACTAGAAATGGTAGTATTGAGCTCATGATCATATCATGTAGAGTAGTTAAATACATAACATAAAACTCATAGAGGAAAACTCAAACACGTCAAGTAATATAATACATAAAAAGTTCTTCTCAACAACATATAATTACTATGTTACTTTCAACGTGTAGAAAGATCACACACTACGCCATCCCATGTATACAGCTGGGACTTTTTTTTAGGATAAATAAAATTAAACACAAATTAAAGTTATAGGTTTTAGCTTAAGGTTGTAGCTAGTGGTAATAATTAGTAGATCATAAAACAAGAAGAATTATTTTTTTATCGTTTTCTTAATTTAATCTTCCTTTTCTATGTTTGATACTTTAGTAGTTGTGGTTTTCTAATGTTGTAAGAAAATAAATCCATTGCAAACACATGCTACGTAGTACGCGTTGCTATTATTTTTCATTTTTATATAAAATTATGTATATATAAACTGAGACAGAAGGAGTATATATTGTGGTAACACGAACAAATGTTGTCGTATTTTTACAGTGTGAGAAGAGGGAGATGGAAAAAGACGAATATACCTTTGATGGAAGTGTGGATAAGCATGGTGAACCTGCGGTGCGTGCTAAGACTGGAAGGTGGTTTGCTGGTGTTCTCTTACTTGGTAATATAATTACTGTTTACTTACATTTATTTTGTAAGTACCATTAGCTAGTCAATATATTTTCTCCTGTTAATTTAAACAATTTATTTTATTTCAGTGAATCAAGGTCTAGCTACACTAGCATTCTTTGGAGTTGGAGTGAATTTAGTACTATTTTTAACTAGAGTTATGGGTCAAGACAATGCTGAAGCAGCCAACAGTGTGAGCAAATGGACAGGCACAGTTTATAACTTTTCCCTTTTGGGAGCTTTCCTAAGTGATTCCTACTGGGGAAGATATAAGACTTGTGCTATTTTCCAAGCCATTTTTGTAGCGGTATGTTACCTTCATATATCTCATTAATCCACAAATCTTTGATATTTCTTATATTAATTCGTATTTACATACTTACACAGGGACTGGTTTCACTTTCATTGACTTCATACATTTTCTTAATCATGCCTAATGACTGTGGAGATGAGGAGACCCCTTGTGGGTCCCACTCAACTATCAGCGTCGCCCTCTTCTACGTGTCGATTTACTTAATTGCCCTTGGAAATGGAGGGTATCAACCTACTATTGCAACATTTGGAGCAGACCAATTTGATGAAGATCACCCTCAAGAAAGTCACTCAAAAGTGGCTTTTTTTAGCTACTTTTACCTTGCATTAAATCTTGGATCTTTGTTCTCAAATACCATCTTAGGATATTTTGAAGATCAAGGAATGTGGACAATAGGCTTTTGGGCATCAGCTGGCTCTGCCATTTTGGCACTTGTCCTGTTTCTTATTGGAACACCTAGATATAGACACTTCAAACCTACAGGCAACCCTCTATCAAGATTTTGTCAAGTGGTTGTAGCTGCAACTAAGAAATGGAATGTTGAACAACCTTCAAGGGGAGATGAACTATATGAAGGTGATGAACAAGACCTTCCTCTCAATGGAAATAGAAGAATTCTCCACACACAAGGATTCAAGTATGCTATTTTAACCAATAACTTTTATTTAAATTTTGAATTAAATTACACAAAGACAGAGGGTTACGTTACATATACATTATTATTACTTTGTCTATTTATATATATATATATATATATATATATGTAACACTCGCTATATTGCTTTTTTCAGATTCTTGGATAGAGCAGCTATAATCATATCAAAGGACGGAGGAGGAAACAACCCTTGGCGCCTTTGTGCAGTGTCTCAAGTAGAAGAAGTGAAATGCATATTGAGACTACTTCCAATTTGGCTTTGCACAATACTTTATTCAGTTGTGTTTACTCAAATGGCCTCTTTATTTGTGGAGCAAGGGGCTGCAATGAAAACAACTCTTTCAGGATTCCATATTCCTCCAGCAAGCATGTCTAGTTTCGACATCCTCAGTGTTGCATCATTCATTTTCATCTACAGGCGAGTTCTTGATCCCCTCGTTGCAAGATTAAAAAAATCTTCTCCAAGGGGATTGACAGAGCTTCAAAGAATGGGAGTTGGCCTCATAATTGCTATAATGGCAATGGTAGCTGCAGGAATAGTTGAGCACTTCAGGTTAAAATCGGCAGACAAAGATTGTTCACATGACTGCTCGAATTTAAGTTCTTTAAGCATTTTCTGGCAAGTACCTCAATATGTACTAATAGGAGCATCGGAGGTGTTTATGTATGTTGGACAATTGGAGTTCTTTAATGGACAAGCACCTGATGGATTGAAAAGCTTTGGAAGTGCATTGTGTATGACTTCAATTTCACTAGGAAACTATGTCAGCAGCTTGTTGGTTTCTGTTGTCATGAAAATTTCAACTACTGATAATATGCCTGGATGGATACCTGGAAATCTCAACAAGGGTCATTTAGACAGATTCTATTTCTTGTTAGCAGCTTTGACATCAGCTGATTTTTTGGTCTATCTCATTTGTGCAAAGTGGTATAAGTACATTAAATTTGAAGAAAGAAGCATTGTAAAGCAAAATGGAGAGAAGCAGGGTGATTTCAGAGTGTAGACTAAACACATTTCATGTTATGTTATGTTTCCAATTATTTGTTCTAAATAACAACAAAAACTTAGGATTAGAAAAGATGATATGTATTAGGTTGCAAGGAGACTAGAGAAAGTGCATTGTTACTCTTCTCTAAGTCGAGCACAAGATGCATGTTTCGTTGGATGGTATGCACTATCAAATTCTTTGCATTTGTAAATCTTCTTGCTCTGCTATTATATATATATATTTTTTCTTTTACTTTATCTTAGTGGGAATTAGCATTTACCAAAAAATAACTATAAAAGTTCAACCTATCAAGTGTTTGATACAATAAAAATCATTTTCACCGCGTGTTTTTTGGTAGGGAAAAAGGATTATACTTGTCTTTTAATTTACTATTGAAAAAAGTAAACGTTATCATTTGTTATATTATCAATCTATATATGTCTCCAACGTCATGAAACTAGCTCGTCCTTTCGCCGCTAATCTCATTCAGTTTAGTTGCAAGGCATGACAACTCACTAATAAACCAATAATTCTCTCTCTAAGTTTCAAGTGCTTGATGTTTCCCAAACTACACCTTTTTTTACGGAATTAAACAGTCGATGCTAAATACAGTAACCCAATTAGATTGAGTCGAATCCCACAGAGAGTATACTAGAGTTCGTTTATAATTTGATGTTGAGATTCAAAGCAGTAACTAGGGTGAGTTGGCAAAATAGCCACTCTCCAATTTAATTGAACATTTAGACACAAGTCTTAAAAAAATAGTACTTTAGACACCATATATGATGTCACTCAATATTCTTCCAAAACATAAAACACCTTACTCTCAAGTTTTTGATACTACACTTTGGTCCCCACTCATCCAACACAAATGTGGAATTGTTTTTTATTTTTTTATCTATTAAAAAATTTGACTGGAGAAAAGCTCTCCAAGAAGAAACCAAAATGCTCCCATTTTGGCAGCTGATTTAGCTGATTCCGGTGACTTTTTCGATGATATTTTAGCTTTCACATGTGAAATCATTATCATTCTCGTCATTGCTTCCATTTTTACACCATTTTCTTTCAAATAGCTTCAAAGAAAAAAAAATTCACGTCATTCTTGAAGCTTGCAAAAATCTTCCAAAATCACTTTATAACTCGTTTTTAGATAAACTTTAGTTGTTTAGAAGGACTATAATTATATGTTCTCCATTTTGAGCTTGATCTGAACCCATTCTTGTTCATACGCATTTTGTACGGATTTCGTACTAGTCATCGACCTCTAGTTACTGATATCGTAATCTAGTATCTATCAGTGTAGTCTATATATGGCAGTAGTTGAATTTTTTGTTGCTGGTGGTGACTACATTGGAGTATGGAGGAGACTCCCAAAAGCTGGTATTGAAAATCTTTTAGTAAGACTATAGTGCCCATTGCGTTTTGTCGCAATGGTTCATATGGAGATATGATTGCGAGCGTAATTGAGGCCGGTGAGCTAGCCTGCGAGCCAGGAAACTTGGTGATAAGCTATCAAATGAATGGGAGGGGAAAAATACATCCCACATTCATAAAGAATGATAGACATGTGAGCTTGTACATGATGAATATTGTTGTTGATGGCTCTAGGCCTATATTGAGGATAAATGTCATTGTGAGGTCTCCGATTGAACCAACAGATTCTTTTAACAACAACAACTTGGTTGAAAATGAGAACTTGGGTGATAAACCAAATGAGAGCTTTTGTGATTAATCAAATGACAACTTTGGTGATGATTCAATGAATGGGCATGATCATTCATTGGATGTTGAAGATCAACCAGTAGATGCGGAAGATTTCAAGCATTTTGAAGAATATCAGGGAGAGCCAGAATTGAGATCACAACCCAGCCATTCTTTCTCTGATGGAACTAATTTTTACATGTATCAAACATTCAGTACCAAGAGTGAGCTACAATTGTTATTAGCCGAAGCAACGGCGAGAAAGTCTTTTGATTTTGCTACAGTAAAGAGTTGTGGTAAATACTTAAAGGTGAAATGTGTATCTCATATTTGTGCATGGATGCTGCGGGAAAAGAAATATGATTGTTCGGATAGATTTTGTATCTACAAGTATATTGTTGATCACAGTTGCGGTGTTGAACATGCCATCATCATCCATAGAAAACTCTCGACCAAAGTCATTGCGTCTCTTTGTGTGAATCTTTATCGTGATGGAAAGGGTCCAAATGTTAAAGAGACTCAGAGGACTATTTTTAATATTTTTCATTGTAGTCCAAGCTATTGGAAATGTTGGAAGGGAGGTGTACCTACCAAGGAAATGGTTCGAGGGACAGCGGAGCACAAATATTCATGCTTACCGGCCTTTTCATAGATGTTCGATACTCTTAATGTTGGTTCTAGCTATTGTATCATGGTAAGCGGGGATACTGTTAGATTTATGTATTACTTCTTAGCTTTTGGTGCTTGTATTAGTGGATTTTCCCACATGAGAAAGGTAATTGCGGTCGATGACACTCATTTACATGGTAAATACGAGGGAGTATTGCTGAGTGTTGTTGCACAAGATACGAAGAATCATGTTTATCCAATTGCCTTTTGTGTCGTGGAAAAAGAGAACGATGCATCTTGGACGTTCTTCTTTGAAAAGTTGAAGGATATTGTGGTCGATGAATCAAATTTATATTTTATTTCCGATAGACACAAGAGCATTGCCAACGGTATTGCAAAGGTTTACAATCATGCTCATCACATATATTTCATGAGGCAGCTCGGTGAAAATCTTTGGGTAAATCACTCATGTGGAGATTCCCTCTATCTATACTACAACGTGGCAAAGTCATATTCTTTAGAGGAATTCAACGATCATTTTTTTGAATTCAAGGACATATCCCCTGAGGCAGTCTTTGTCCTTCATCATGATGTTGGTTTTGAAAAGTGGAGCAGAGCACATTTCTAGGGCAACAAGTATGATGTGATGACCACAAATAATGCCGAGTCACTCCTATGTTGATAGACGAGAGAGAGTACCCCGTGACATCCATATATAATTCGATTTCTAAGAGATTTGGAGAATTGTTTAGAGAGAGGCATGCATATGTCCTCAAATCAAAGATTAATAAAATGGTGTTGGCTGCCGAAAGGATCGCAAGAAAAAAAAAGATCGAGGGCAACTCCTTGTACGTAGAGTACATAACTGGGGATGGCAATCAATTCACCGTGTTCGGCGCAGGTTCTACTTCCACTGTTAACCTACTGAAAAAGTCATGTTCTTGTAGGTAATATGGCTTGGTCAAGATATCGTGCGCTCACTGTAACGACCCGGGAGTACCCCCTAGAAATTACAGGGAATACTCGACCCCAAGGGGTCTAGTACAAGCCCTTAGAATACATCATTGCATACGTCATAGTATAAAAGCAGAAAATTTAAAACTTTTTCTTCAACAATCGAAGTCACTTTTTTATAAAATAGAAAGGGATCTAAACATTTTCTCATTGGACATCTATACAATCGAATACTTAGACATATAGGGATACAAACCTTACATAATTCTAAAATGAAACTAATAAAAGAAACTACTAAGATATCTACTAAGTAAGATGTTGGTCCCCGAACTTGAGGACTCATCAACTAGCTTGGAGGATCACCTATTCCAAGCCCTTTGAACCAAGGCTACCATCTCCATGAACCAACCCCCTACATTGTAGAAAACATAGGAATATGGGTTAGCACAAAAATGCACCAAGTATAGTAGCTATGCATAAAAACATTTAAAACATGCTTGAAATTAAAGGGGACATTTTAGTTGAAACCCATGCTATGCACTTTTGAACGTCTTTCTTGAAAGAGTTGGAGAACACAAGTCACAAACAACTCACATATAGTTCATCAAAGCACAAGGATATCAACATTACCATAAGCATAGTCTCCAAACATAGTCATAATGTGCATACCATCTATTACAAGACATAATACACATGCATAGTCACATATCAAGATCATAACATCATAATAGAACAACCACATAAGTAACCCTAAGCTCTACTTGTGCAATGCATAGATAGGGTCCATAGTCCTACCTACACTAAGTATCACTTCAAGGCTACCATGATCATACTTAACATAAGTTCATACTAACGTATAAGCACCCCAAGGTCATACTAGTGCAATGCAAAGGTAAGATCCCATAACCCTACCAAAAGCTAAGTATCACATTTAGATCACCAACAACATACATAAATAAGGAGACATTCATAATCATAACTTGAATAAGTAAAGTCAACCTTAACCTTCATTCATATCATACATATATAATTTGTAAGTCTTCATAACATAAGGGAACCTAACTATAACCTCTCTTAAAGTCCACTTGTGCAATGTATAACTAGCATCCCATACTACCACCCATACTAAGTAGTACCTCTTAAGAAGTCATAATTAGAGTCCATATTATTATCATAGCTTGTATTCGTTTCATATAAGGAATATTAGCCTTAACCGATATAGACTGTGTGAGCTACATGGAATCCGGTGTCATATAACCCCATACCGAAAGAAGGCGTGCTACTTGCCTAAGGTAGAACTACATGAATATCTATCTAGGTGGATCCACTAGCTATATACATATGTTGGAACATAGTTATGGGATATGGGGATTGCTACTAGAAACCCGGACTTGCTAATGTAAAAGGTTTCCATCCCATGAGACAACATATTTTGGGAACCCGAACTAACTAGCGTAAAAGGAACCCATTGGGAAGCCAGACTTTCTAGCGTAAAAGCTTCCATCTCATTGTCATATCCACTCGGTGCTAAGCATAATTCCCTTTAAAAGTCATATTAAGTATTTACTTAAGTTTAGGTTTATAAACGAATGCACTAGGCACTCAAACCAAAATCATATCATAATAGCTCATAGATTCATTCGGGTGAGAATGTCCTTTCAACCTTAGAATCATTAACATGTGAGAAAACCTTCCACATTATAGTCGTAGTGTGTACATGAGAATAGCCTTTCATACAACACAATATTACTACCATAATCTTAACTTATCATGTGTAGTCATAGTATATCGTAACTAATCATATCATATCGTACATAGTCATATCTTCATGGTCATGTACATTTCATGCATAATAGTACGTAAAGGTGCATATGAGAATTAACCTTTCATTCAACACCATAGACACATCATATTCATGTTTATGCATGGAGTATGTGTGTGCGCATAATTGTCCTCACAATGGCACAACAACATTAACATCATAGACACCTCCTTCTCAAGGGGGTCACAACATGTACATAATATCCCAACTCATGCACAATTCACATATATTGCATTTAAGGTTATTAGACCATGTAAATCACATATCTAATATTCATTCAATAGACATGGATACATTCATCATTCAAGTAGGTCATTCATTGCATGTAGAGAATCATATACTCATATAGGGGGATATGTGGGTAGGGTCCTTTCACAATAGCACCACATACAATTCAACATATCAACACTACCATTATCATAACATATCATTCATATTTATAACATATCATACTTAGTCATATCTAGGGTTGTAGGGAAGAGGGACCTTATCTCAACACTACAATTCATATTGACAAGTAAGGACCTCCATCATAAGTGGATCAATCCATTCATACAAAGGATACATGATAAGTAAGCACCTCCACCATAGGTGGATCAACAATTCATACAATATAACTTCATCATAACATACCTCTATAGATTGTCCTTCAAATCCAAGAGTCAAGATCAAGTCCATCATCTTAGATTTGGCACATTTAGATAGAAGAACATCATAAACCAACAATATAACCAATATGATCATAATCAAGTTAATCTAGGTTTACAAGATTCACCATGATCAATGCATGTCTAGGTGATCTAATCTAAGGCAATTAAACAAGAAGATCATCAATTCTAAAAGATCACATCTAACCCCTCAATTTGCCTCTTTATGAGATAACCCTAGATCGTGTCAATTTCATCTTAGATTCATAGGTTAACCAAGAGTACATGTAGAATTATACTTAGATCATGCAATTGCATCATAATCAACTTCTATTTATTCAATTGAATCAACTTCTAATCACATTCATATTGTAGAGAAAAGTCATAGCTAGGGTTAGGGGAAAACTCATGGATTCTTTGGAATTTAAGTTAAAATCATATTAAATCAGTAATATAGTCCATAACAAACGTAAATCAATCTTTTAGAACAACTTTGAAAGGAATCCATGAGGTTGAGTTGAAACCCTAGCTTTTGAATATCTCTAGAATTCAATTGAAAGCTTTTGAGAGGGCTCCATGGGTGATAGCTACCCATGGATGAAAACCACCATACCTTAGGTTTAGAAACCCACGAAAATACTAAGAGAAAGCCTCCATATTCAAGCCCCTAGGTTGGTTTCTTCATTGGTCTTCAATGGTGTTCTTGGAGAGAAGACTTTGGGAGGGAAAGGGGATTTGAGTTTTGATTTGGGGTCTTGACTTGTGGTGAAATAATGGATTAGTTTAGGGTCCTATAAGTATATATAGTTCATTAATTAACAATCTAACTGACCTCCCTTAACCCCCACTTAATTAACTAATTAAAACTAAGACCCCTAACTTAAAACAAAAACTTCAAAAACTGGCAGCATCCACGTTTGCCCATCCACGGACCGTGGATGAGTCTACTGGACGTGCTGTGCTTCCGTGGATTGAAGCTGGAGCTTAAAATGTTGCAGGATTCATGGGAGACTAAGTATAGAACCACGCCCAAGACCTACGGGGCGTGGTTTGATTTACTGGGCGTGGAAAGCATCCGTAGATCACCACCAAAAAGCTGAAAGCTTGCTGTCTAGACAGCTTTGGGGGACTGTTTTGGGGTCCTCTTCTAGGACCCCTCGAGTGGTTTTAGGGGAACTGTACCCGGACGTTTAACCCCTAAACATGTCCATCTAAGTATGAGAGTTACTTCTACAAGTTTTCACCCTCAAACAACACTCCAAACTTCGACGACAAGGCCCTTACAACTCACTAGTTCAAATGACTAGTTTTCGGACGTTATAGTCGTTTCTTAAAGTTTGACCTCTAAAATCATCAAACTAACTTGAAAAGCCATTTTTCATCATTTAAACAAGTTTCCAACTATAAACTAACATGTGAGGCTCTAGTTCCACCTACTAGATTTAGTCAAGCCTTAGCTAGGTCTTACTAGTTTGTACGGGGTGTTACACTCACGCAATGGCTCCTTTGAGATCGAAACATGGCGATGAGTATGGTATGAGCATCTATGAATATTCTTCGCCTTTATATAAATCTGAAACATACCTCCTTGCATACTCTGAATCTATTAATGTTGTCCTTATAGAATCGGAATGGTGTATGCTAGAAGAATAGCTAAGCGTGAATATTCTTCCACCGCTTGTCGATACCAAGCTTGGAAGGAAGAAATTAAACGTGTCAAGGGTGTCGGTGAGAATTTCAAAAGCAAGAGGAGGAACAAATGTTGAATTTATAAGAGATCCAAACACAAGAGAACCACATGTATGAACAACAACAAATCTTAGATAGATTTGACTAATTATGTTTTTGTAACTAAGCTACTGGATGTGAAGGTGTTGTTTATTTTGGACCCCAATATTTTGGTCAATGTAATGTCAATTATTATCGAATTTTCTCATGATCTTATATAGATTACATACATTTTAATTTGTACACTATCTATTAATATTTATTATTGAGTCCACTCGTTGTGTATTAAGGTGAGCATAATTAATATATGGAAATTTATGGTAATGCAATGATTTTAACCTATGTATAACTAATCAAACATATAACTAATACAAGTAAGACTTAGATATACATTTCACCAAACGACACGTTAAGTAATTGTCAAAAAATCAGACGTTGACATAAAAAAACTAGTAATTTGTACTTTGTTACCGTTGTAAAATTTGGATAATTGAGTATTGTCACTGTTGGTCATAATATATAGATAATTAAGACAATCGATACTTGTTCATATGCTTTGTTTATATTGTACCAACGACATCTACACTTCGACACTAATAAGGTTTATACGGGTCAATATCATGATCCAAAAATGATCTATACTTCACCTACGAGAATATGACGCTTACATATAGGCCGTAGCTAGTATAATTTAAAAGGGAGAATGATTAACAAATAATAAAATATATTATTGAAATTTATTCAATTAAATAACTTTAAACAAGTCATTTAAGGGTCCACATACATTGGGGGTGGAGATAAATGATGTATGAGAAAGAGTTGTAGAGTTGTAGTTATACAATCAACATCTTCAATGTAATGTGTGAGAAAGCACAAGTATGTTGAGAGAATGTTGATTGTTAAAGTAAAATTTGATATGGTAGCATATTTTGTTTGCGCACATGAGATTCTGAACAAATCCCGAGCACCCTGTCGGGGATTTTGGCAATGGCCAAAACCAGCTAATGTGTATCAGCTGGTGAAGCCCCCCCTTCTTCGTATTCATTGCCCCCTTATCGCCTTCGTGGCCAAGGTAGATGGCCTCTGCATTTGCGAAGGGTTAGCCTTTTGCCTCATGCGATCAAAGGAGACCATTCACGTTCATGAAGGCCAGACTGAGTGGATCTCCGCAATCACAATGGGCAAGTTTATCTGGTCTTTTATTTAAAATAGTAGACACGATCAATTTTGGCTCAAAACTTCAAAGTTGAATTTCTTTAGCCGTTAGTGTTCAAATTAGATGATTTTATGTCCTCTACATCCAGATTATTCACGGCTGCACATTGGAGTGTTCAGGGACTTGTGGGGAACGTCGATGAGAGGTAAACCTCATCCCGAAGGGGATGGCCTCTCTCTTAAATTGCTTTTTGATGGTGAATTATTTTCATGTTGGTGTTTCGTGTTTTTCTAAGCCATGAATTATGTCTTATTTTGGGATATAAGTTCAGGGGAGCTTTCATGGACCTTTTCACAAAATCAATTCCGAGATTCCCAATGTAGGTCCCACATTCCTATTTTCTACTCAAATTTGGGTCCATCTCTGATTAGTGTTTTTTTTGGTGTCTAAATGTCCACCTTAACATTGTGATCCTAATTTTGATATTGTGGTAGCGTTCGGAGGCTGTACGAAAGGGAAAAATTCTAGAGTTGTGAATTTGGAGCACGCATGGTTTGGTTTGACGTAGGCTATGACTTTTAGACCTTTGGATTGAGTTGGAGAATGTAAATGCATATTAATTTGTTTGAATTTGGGTTGGATTGTTCATTTATCATTTTTAGTTACTTAGTAAACATGTTTTAGGCCTATTTCAGGACCTATTGGCATGTGTTCTTCTTCCGACTATCATTACCTTGTGGCATGATTGGTACTTGGTTTTTATTGATGTTTGAAGAATGTGTGACCTTAGTGTAGGTGTTGAATAGTTCTTGCCTTAGAAATGCATGTTTTGGAGCCAATAGGCCCTAGTTTTGCTCCGACGTTGTTCGGACGACTTAGCTCCCTGTAGACTGATGTAGTAGACTTGGATCTGATAGAATATGCCTTAAATTAGGCGATAACTCAACTTTGATGCCATTTTGATCCATAACTCCCTTTTTTTCTATGGCCCTAGTGGTTCATGGTTAGTATATCATGCTTCGTTCGACAAATTGGGATTGGATTCTGGTCAAGCTTGAAGCATGGTATTGATTACCTTGGTATGGATATCATTTAACAATGGTACTATGATGATGAGTTGGAATGGCATTCTCAACAGTTTTATGTCACAAATTCTTGGTTTGATCATTTATCTACAACATCACTCAATGATTTGGGCCTTTTTTATCATTTACGGAGTTGATACATAACAACTAAATCCTATTGATTACTTCAGAGGCCTATCCACAGTTTGAGATATGAGCTATGCACTCTTCTGCTTGGATCATCTTAGTGGTTCTTTTAGAGGCTATCCGCGGTTGGAGGTCTGAGCTATGCACTGTTGGCTTTCGATGATCTTATTAGTTACTTGGGAGGCTATCTGCGGTTCAAGGTTTGGGATATGCATTCTCTATCTCTGGACTCAACGGGTTCTATTCATAGTAGTGTTAGCTATTCTATGTACCCGTCAGGCTTATAGGGTCCGTTCGAGTTTTTATTTAAACTTGCACATGAGTGTATTTTCTGGGCTTGTGGGGTCAGTTAGGTTTTAGTTAGCTAGGTACTTACTTCATTTCAGTTCCTTATTACACTGGTGTGCATTTCTATTAGATTTCCATTCTTTGACCTCTGTTGTATTAAATTCTCGCTTTTCATATTGTCTTTACTTTTCATGCTTAATCAACCTTTGATACCTACTAAGTACCTGCTGTTTTGGTACCCATGCTACACTCTGAATCTATTTCGTGATTCAGGTCCAAGTACAAGCTATCATGGTTGAGTTTGAGACATTAATTACCTCATTCGTAGGTGAGGGTGAGCATATGGCGTTCTGGATCTTAACTTCTCCATCTATATTTTGTTGAGTAGTATTTTTTATGTTGAGACAAATATGTTGCTTGGGCACACTTTTGGATCTTATACTCTTTATTTAGTAGCTCTGTATACGTGACTTCTAGGTTCTAGGATGGATCTTTTGGTTTTATGCATATGTGTTATGCTTCCATCTATTTCTTTTGATATTTATATTAAATTGCTTATTCTTGTTTAGTTTCTACCCTTATACCCATTACTTGACGTTCCATTTTACGGGTTGGCTAACTTACTGGTGGGTTATAGAAGGTGCCACTATGACTTGAGAAATCGAGTCGTGAAAAGTTTGTATTAAAGCCCCAGGTTTACCGCTCTCACTGGTACAGAGCTAATGCCTAGTAGAGTCCTACGAATCGGTGTGGAGACGTTCATATCCAATCTTGAGGATGCTACATGGCGTCACTAGGAAGATACTCTCTTTTGTATCATTTTCGTGCAATGCGTGTCTTAGTAGTTTCATGGAATATCATTTGTTTCATTTTTTCGTAGGATGGCTTGCACACGCGGTTCGATATCTGGGTGATCCACTCGGGCATGAAGATAAATCCCTAACTAGGGTTAGAGGGTGACCTCACCGTTGTGCTAGGGATGCAACAACATCTTGTGATAGACATAGGACTCCAGAGCCAATGATGGAGCCTCAGACATCTCTAGTTCCTCCTTAGTCGGTGGGGCCGAGGCCAACCCAACCACCATCCAAACCAGCTATGGCGCATGAGCTTTAGAAATCCATTACTGAATTACTTACAATATTAAAGGGTATGCACCAGGCCCCAATTCCATTTGCACTAGAACCGTAGAGTTAAACTATCGTAGCGGTTCCTTGTGTTGAGGTGCTACTAGCACTCGTCGCTGCCTTGTCGTTTATTACGACTGATGCTATGCTTCTTGAAGAGTAGAAGATGCTCAGAGTGTTTTTGAGATATTACCTCTGCGGTTTTCTGGGGCGATTAGGGAGGATGCCCACGAGTTTCTTAAGTCCTATTGTGAGCAGCTATATACAATGGGACCGGTAGAGTCGAGAGGAGACGACTTCACTGCTTATCATCTCGATGGGTTAGCTAGGCAGTGGTAGCGTTCTTACTTGGATACTAGATCAGTTGGGTCACCTTTGGTTACTTAGGCTAAGTTTTTTAGGCCTTTTTGGCTAGGTGTATCCTGCGGAGTGTCAAAGATAGACTTTGGGATCAGTTTTTGAGATTGGAGAAGGGCTCCATAATTATGTTAGAGTATGAGATAAGGTTTCACGATCTCTCTCGCCATGCTACTATGATATTTCCTACCAAGCATGAGAGGGTTCAATGCTTATAACATGGGTTGATGGTTCGATGCTTTGACCATGGGTTGAGAGTTTGATGCTTTGTCCATAGGTTTAGGCTTCAGCTATGGATTGGGACCGATTCTATGGTTTTGGTGGCTGCTGCTTACTGGATGTAGTTGACCATGCTCGTACTATGAAGTAGCTCTATCGTGAGGCCAACAGGGGCACCGACAAGAAGGATCGGCATCAGGGCATCTATAACGAGTCCAATTCTAGGCCTAGGAACTCAAACGATAGACCACACCAATGGTTTTGACATAGTCAGTCTAATCGTCCTATTTATGCCTCAATTTAGGCTTTAGATGGTATCCCGTACAATTAGGATGATGCTGGTATGGGTCTTAGTTGGAGGGTTCGAAGTGATTTAAGTTGTGGTGGTCGTTTCTTTGTGAGCTGATATTTACTAGGTGGGTATAACTATGTAGATCTTGATCATTGGTCCAGGGTCTTCCCCCTGTGTGGAATGATTGCACTTGCTCCACACCCAGCTAGGCTAGTTGCACCAGTAGCCTCTCTAACTAGAGGCGGTGCCCAAGATCAAGATCGAAGAGACAAGTTATTAAGGATCAAGGGGTGGACCCCGGGAAGGTAGGTCTGATGCTCAAGGTAGAGGTGGACAAGTCCATTTATATTTAGTTCTAGCAAGGGTGGATTCTAAGGTATCATGCGCTATTATAATAGGTACAATTCTTTTATAATATCATCTCCCTCAGCTTTATATGACCTAGCTCTACTTTTTCATATATATATATATATATATATCTATGTATTCTTCTTCTTGGTTGAGTATAAGTTTCGATCCCTTGGTAATGTTGCTGCGTATGTCGACCCTCATGGGTGAGTCTTTAGTAGTGGATCAGGTGTTTCAATCTTGTTTTTTTACTATGCAAATGTGTGACACTTGGGATGACCTTATTGTACTTGATATGTTGGAGTTTGATGTTATCCTGGGCATGAACTGGTTATCCCCCTACCATGTAGTCTTGGATTCCTTTGCGAAGACCGTTACCTTAGCCATGCCCGGTATCCCATTGGTGGTGTAGCAGGGATCTTATAGCCGCACGTCGACTGGGGTTATCTCTTTCATTTCGTCCTAGAGGTTAGTAGCTAGAGGATGTTTAGCATACTTGGCTTAGGTGCTGGATGTGCGTAGGGAGGTTTCTTCGGTTGATTCAGTTCCTATTGTTCATGAGTTTGTGGATATGTTTCCTAATGACCTACCTGGCCTTCCTATCTAAGCACTCATTTGCCGTTTTAGATGGCCCTCGAAGAGCTCAAAGAACTTAGTGTTCAACTTCAGGTTCTCTTTGGTAAGGGATTCATTTTGCCTAATGTGTCACTGATGAGTCTGAGATTTGGACTCATTTAGGGCTTTGTTTGTATAGAATTAGTGTCCTCAAATGCTTAATTTGTGCCAATAACTGATGTAATGTACTTGATTTTAAGATATATGGGTTAAGGAACAAAGCTAGTACAGAAATGGGCAACAAGGAAAACATAAGCTGAAAAAGATAACAAGAAAAACAAGCCTGATGATCGGTGAGATCACTCGGCGAATCGCCAAGTTGCTCCTTTACCGCCTAAATTTACAGAACTCTGAGGCTAGATTAGGATTAACTTTGGTGAGCAGTAGTCTCATTCGGCGTAACTCCGATCGTATCGGCGAATGATGACCTTGTTGCCGAAGGTACAGGTGGAGATCCAGATAAACGCTGATGGGTGAGTCAAAAGACAAAAGGTCTCATCGCGGAATGAAACGTGATGAGTCCACGATTTGGACTCTTTTAGGGCTTTATTTTGATAGATTTAGTGTCCTCAAATGCATATTTTGTTTCAATGACTGAAGAAAATCCTTGAGTTTCAGGTATTTAGAATTAGAGACAAAGCATGGACACTATTGAGAAAAAAGGAACAAGGCAACTGAAAGAACGAAGGAAAGAAGGCCTGAGGATCACCTAAATCATTGGGCGAGTCATCAAATGGCCTTGGTCTCGCCCAATGTTCCAGTGTGCCAAGCCCTGAAGGACAAAATTAAATAGGTGATAGAAAGGAGCAATTGACGAGTCGCCGAACGGTTCCGCGAGGCAGTGCCATATCGCCCAAAGTTACAGAGCTTGAAGTTATTGGAGGACAATGCAGAAAGGCGATGAACCAGACTAAATGGCGAATCACCGAGTGGATCGGCGATCCTGACTAACTGCGCCGAATGATCCTTCACAACACACTTTTTGAAAACTATAAATACCTGTTTGAATTTTTAGTTTAAAATCAAGTTTTACATTTCAGAAACGAGTTTTTAGAATTACTTAGTTTTAGAACCTAGTTTTTTTGGAGATAATTTTCCTTAGCTTTGAAGAGTTGAAGATTTCCATTTTCTAAGCAATTGGAAGTGGGTATTGAAGATTTTTCATCCTTGACGTGTGTAAAGACAATATTTATCGTACCCATTTGATGGAAACACTTTTCAGTATCAATTTCTATATCTTTACTATGTCTAGCTAAAACCCAATTCTTGGGCTGTGATTTTGTGAATATGGGTTGAATTTACTACTGGGTATTACTAACTGATTGTTTATTCACTGTTTAGAGGTGATTTCGTTCAGTAGTTGTGTTTGAATTAAATGGGGTTGTAGTTTCAAATACAATTTTATCTTTGTGTTTTTGACTTGCTCGAGAGAGAATATTTAAAACATAAACTAATGAATCGACAGTCTGTGGTTATTGGGTTGTCGTGGGTTTAGCTCGAGAGAGTGAATCCTAAACCCTCTCCCACACATTCAGCTCGAGAGAGTGAATGGACTAAGGAGAAAGTTGTGCTTCATTTCCGCTTATCGGTGTTCGAGAGAAACAGATTTGATTTTGGGTAAATTGTTCGAGAGAAAATTTACCCCCACTAAAGTCTAGCCTAGTTACCAATTTGCAGCGAGTTACTATCAATAGCATTTACCCGGTTGTGTATTTTAGCCCATATTCCTATCACATCCCAAGAATCCCGTCTGCATATTTGCATTTTCGTTTTAGTTGATAATTGCTTACAAAACCCTCTTTGATAATTGACACTTGTGTCACCCTTTTTAATTTATCATGTGTTTACTCCTTAATGTCTATAGTTATATTTAACTTTAACATATTTTTACTTTTCTATTGATTCTCAATTACAAACCACTCCCTCTGGGAACGATCCCAACCCTTTGTTGGGTTATATTACTATTGAGCGACCATGGACGCTTAATATTATATGAAGCGCTCGGATACATCAAGTCAAAATGGCAATCGTGATCTGGCTCGCCTAAAATTACAGTGGTTGGATGAAGAAGATGTGAAGAATGAAGGTGAGACAAAAGAACGATCGGCGAGTCACCGAATGGTCGGCGAAGCCCGACTTTCCTCGCTGATTAACCCCAAAAAGTCACACACCAGATTTGTATAAATTAATTTTTGCAAGAGAGAGAAAGCATTCAGAAATTGTGAGGAACAAATGATAGAGAGAAAAACCACTAATATTGTTGATTTCAAGGGATTTTAGCAAGGGTTTTCATTTGGGTTTTGTAATAGAGAAGATATTATTAAATTTTGACTTTAGAATTTCATTTACCCAGCTATGTAAAATATGGCAGGTATTGAATTTCATCTCTTTACTATGATTGGCTAAAACCCTAACCTTAGGGGTTTGACAATGTGACCAATTATTGCGTTTGACTAAATGGGTGTTATCAATTAGTGAATTTTGGTGCAAATTTAAAGTGGGTCAGAATTATTATTGTGGTTTAACTTCATTATTGCATGTTTAGTGTAATATAGTTCAGAGTTTTGTGCTTTCTCGAGAGAGAGTATAGGGCCAACGTAGTAATTTGGCATCCTTAGTAGTGGGTCATGACGGTTTCAGCTTGAGAAAGTGAAACATGAGATTCAACCTTTGTATCTAGCTCGAAAGAGTAGATTTAATGAGAAAGTGGGTTGGGTGTCTTATGGATAGTGTTGAAGTTTAGGAGAATTCAGCAGAAATAAAATAATTGTTCGAGAGAAAATTTCTTTACTTATAGTCCATTCTACCCACGATGAATTAACATTATTGGTAATGATGTACACCCATTACGTTGAATTCAGCAGTTGGTTTGTCAAATCCCCCAAGTGTTATCATGTTATTTTATTGTTCCTTGTTGATTATTGAAGTGGGTTGGTAACGACATCCTAGAGTTTGACTTATAGATTCTTAAGTGTGGTGTTTGTTCAGCTGCAAAGGTCACTGTCATACTTTCATATACGAATTCAAAAGAAATCTAATCTTTGTGGGATCGACCCCAACTCATTTAGTTAGGTTTATACTAATTTATGATCGTTGACACTTTGAACCGGATGAAGTGTCTTTGAAACGTTAATCAAGATGTGTTTCCTAATGATGAGATCTAGTTACCATCAACTATGGATTAGGGTAGTAGACATCCTTAAGACCGCATTTAGGACTTGCTATAGTCATGATAATTTCCTACTGATGTCTTTGGGTTGACTTATATCCTTACTGCATCTATAGACTCGATGACGCTGTGTTTAGACCATACCTTGATTCTTTTATCGTTGTGTTCATTGATGACATTTTGGTATACACGCGGAGCCGGGGAGAGCATGAGAAGCATTTGAGGAATGTGCTCTAGACTTTGAGAGATGATCAACTTTATGCCAAGTTCTCAAAGTCCGAGTTTTGTCTTAAGTCTGTGACATTCTTGGCGCACATGGTGTCCAAGGATGGTATTAAAGTGGATTCGGCAAGGATTGAGGCTATTCATGATTGGGCTAGGCAAATTTTTGTTACTGAGATTCAGAGCTTTATTGGATTACGGGCTACTATGGACATCTTGTGGAGGGCTTCTCCACTATTGCATCACCTTTGAACTTATTGATTCGTCTTGATGTTCCATTTGAGTGGTCTGAGGAGTGTGAGTTGAGATTTTAGAAACTAAAGGAGTTGCTTACCACCACCATATTTTTACTATTCCACTTAAGGGGGAGGGTTTCATGGTGTATTGTGATGCATCTGCTATTGGTTTGGGTTATTTATTGATGCAACGGGGCCAAGTTATAGCTTATTCGTCGAGGTAAGTTAGAGGGCATTAGTGCATTTACCATACTCATGATTTGGAATTTCTGGCGGTAGTTCTTGCGCTTATGATCTGGAGTTTGATGCAAGATATACACTAACCATATGAATATTCAATAAATTATGATAGAGAGAATCTTAATTTGAGGTAGTGCTAGTGGATTGAGCTACCAAAGGACTATGAACTCTCTATTATGTACTATTTAAGCAATGTGAATGTGGTAGAACATGCCTTGAGCCTGAGGTGGTGAGTATGGGTAGTCTAGCCTTCTTTTTTGTTGTAGAGTAACCTTTGGCTTTATACATACAATACTTAGCCAATATGATGATTCGTCTTGACATTTTTTATTCTAGGAGGGCGTTGGCCTATGTGTGAGTTTAGTTTTCTCTATTGGAGTGGATACATGGTCGTCAGTTTGAGGATGAGACTTTGGTGGCCCTATGAGATTAGGTGTTACAAGGTGATTCTATGCAGGCTACCTTAGATTCAAATGGGGCATTGAAAGAAGCTGGTTGTATCTGTGTCTAAGAGTTGGAGATTTGATTCAACTGATCCTTCATGAGGCCCATGATTGTAGATATTCTTTCCATCTAAGCACCATGCAAATGTATCGTTATTTGAGGAACCATTACTGGTGGAGTGGTATAAGGATTGATATAGCAGACTATTTGTCCCGTTACCAATAGGTAAAGGCCGAGCATTAGAGGCATGGTGGTGAGTTTTAGTGATTACCCATTCCATAGTGAAAGTGAGAACGAATCACAATGGAATTCGTTATGCAATTGCCTTGGACTTCTAAATGCGTTGACAACATTTGGTTCATTGTTGATCGATTGACCAAGTCAACAGACTTCCTTCTCATTCAGTCTTCTTTCAGCACCGAGTGATTGGCTTGTATCTACATTCGGGAGGTGGTTCATCTTCATGGGGTGCCATTATTTTCTCAGTTCACTTATAACTTTTGGAGAACTCTTTAGTAGGAGTTGGGCAGCCCCATTGATCTTAGTATAACCTTCCATCTGTAGAATGGCGGGAAGTCAAATCATACTATTTAGGTTCAGAGGATATGTTGTGGGCCTATGTTTTGATTTTGGGGATTAGTGGGACTAGCTTTTGGCTTTGGCGGAGTATGTTTACAACAACAACTACCACTCTATAATTCAAATGGCCCCATTCTAGGCCTTATATGGTAGACATTGTCTATCTCTGGTTAGTTCATTTGAGTCTTCAGAGCCTAGGATGTATGGTACTGATTTGCTTCAGGAAGCCTTATATCATGTGCGGGTGATTGAGGATAGGCTCAAGACAACTCCAAGTAGACACCAGAGTTATGATGATCATAGGCGTCGACCTTTGAGATTCGGGGTTGGAGATCAGTTATTCCCCCGATTGTCGCCCCCGAAGGTGTGATGAGATTTTGGAGGTGAGGCAAGCTTAGCCCTAGGTACATTGAGCCTTTTGAGATTTTGTGGACTGTTGGTGATGTCCCTTATGAGTTAGCCCTACCAACTCCATTTTAAGCTATTCACTCGGGTTTCCATGATTCTATGTTTCTATGTTGTACCAATATGTCCTTTATGAGTCTCATGTGCTCCGGTATGATTTGGTTGAGTTAGATGATCATTTGATCTTTATTAAGAAGCCAATTGCTATTCTATCTAGAGATAGACAAAGGCCGCGCTCGATAGACATTCATGTGGTTAAGGTATGTTGAAGGCATCACCTAGTCGAGGAGGCTAATTGGGAAACCATGCACAAGATCCGAGAGCAGTTTCCCTGCTTGTTTGAGCCTTCAGGTACTTCTTGACCCTTACTTTTGCGGACGAAAGTCCTTTTTAGTTGTAAATGTTGTAGTGACCCTCCATGTCATTTCCATGTTCTTGCATTATTTTTGCCATTTATATCTTTCCTATAGGGACCTCAAGTCATTTATGACTTACTGGAACTGACAATATGGTCACCTGGCATTTCTTTTGGATTCTATACAAGTTTTATGTTTTGGAGATTCTAAAACTTGAATGGTTGACTTCGGCCAAAAGTTTAGGAAGGCAGCCTCAGAATGCAATTCAAATAGATTTGTTAACTGTGAAACGTAAAGTTTGGTCTTGTAGGACCTTTTGTGTGGATCTTGAGGCTTCTGGCTAATTTTGAGCCCCTTGTGGAATTTTTCTTCAAATGGAGATGGGTATGGGACCCACTTTTTTTAAGATTACCTTGGTAAGAAGTTTTGACATCTACTTTGAGTCCGAAATGCTGAATTTAGCGGGGTACCATATTACTTTGGCATACACAGTTTTGAATGAATACCGAGCACCCTGATAGGGATTTTGGTGGTGGCCAAAACCAGTTGAGTGTATCAGCTGGTGCAGCCCGTCCCCTTTCTTCGTTTTAGTGGGCCACTTGGCCGCATTCGCAATGGACTAGGCAGATTGCCTTCGCATTCAAGAGGCTCGGGCAGTGGGAGTTCCTTTGCATTCGTGTAGGCCGCGGTGAGTGGATCTCTACAATTGCAGGTCCCCTTGCCATGATCAGAATGGAAAAGTTCATCCGGTCTTTTCTTTTAAAATATTGGACACGATTATCTTTGTCACAAAACTTCAAAGTCAAATCTTGAGCTGTGGGTGTCCGAATTGTGTGATTTAATGTCCTGTGCATTTGGATTGTTCAGGGATACACATTGGAGAGTCAGAGACTTCTAGGGAGCATTGAGGAGAGGTAATTCTCACATCAAAGGGGCTTCCCTCTCTCTTAAATTTCTCTTTAATGGTTAAATATTTACATATTGGTGTTTCATATTGTTCTGATCCTCAAATTATTTCCCATTTTGGGATATCTGTTTGGGGTGCTTAAATGGTCCTTTTAACTGAGTTAATTATGGGAATCCTGGCACGGGTCCCACATTATAATTTTAGTCGATTTTGGGTCCATCTATGATTAATGTGTTTTTTGTGACTAAATAATGGTCTTAACATTGAGATCCTATATTTAACATTCTGGCACTGTTTGGGAAAAGATCAAGAGTGGTGAATTTAGAGTGCATAGTGTACTTTGAAGTAGGTTGTGGACTTCCCACAGTTTAAATTAAGCTTGAGAATATAAATGCATGTTGATTTGTTTGAATTTTGGTTGGGTAATTCATTGATCATACTTATTTACTTAGAAATCACGTTTTAGGGCTATTTCGGGACTTGTTTGCATGTTGTTCTTCTTTTCCGACTATCCTTACCTTGTGGCGTGATTGATACTTATTTTATATTGATGTTTGTAGCATGTGTGACCTTAGTGTGGGTGTTTACTAGTGCTTGCCTTAGAAATGCATGTCTCAGAGCTGACAAACCTTAATTTTTCTCTGAAGTCGTTTCAGACGGCTTAGCTAATGTAGAATGATGTAACAAACTTGGGTCTGATAAAATGAGCCTCATTAGGTGAAAACTCACCTTCGATGCCCTTTTGATCTACATTTCTCATTTTTATACGACCCTTATTATTCACGAGTTGTATATTTGGCTTCATTTTGCAGTTTTCGATTGGATTTGGTTCGATCTTGGAGTATGGTATTGATTACCTTGGTATGGACATCATTCCACAATAGTACTATGATGATGAGTTGGCATGGCATTTTCAGCAACTTTATGTTGCAGATTTAAGGTCAGGTCACTGATCTACAACCGCTGTCCATGATTCAGGCTATTTTATCCTGTGTAGAATTTATACATACAAACTAAATCTTGTTGATTACTTTGGAGGCCTATCCACGGTTCGAGGTATGAGTTGTGCACTCTTTGACTGGGATGAGCTTAGTTTTTCTTTTGGAGGCTATCCGTGGTTCGAGGTCTAGCTACACACTCTTGGTTTTGGATGATCATATTGGTTACTTGGGAGGCTACTCCCAGTTTGAGGCTTTGAATATGCATTATCTGGCTATGGATTCATCAGGTGCTATTCTTAGTAGTTTTAGAAATTTTGTGAATCCGTCAGGCTTATGGGGTTGATAACGCACAACTACACTTCTTCCAATTCAAAGTGTAGGCGGTCACTAACAAGTATAAACCCAAGAATGAGTTGGGGTCGATCCCACAGGGAGTGATACGGTAAAGAATTCAATTACGAAGTAAGAAAGTGTTCTAATATTTTGAAGAAGTAAAAGGCTAAGTAACATAAAGTAAATCAAAAAAGTGTTAATTAATAATATCAAAGGGGGATTTATTAACCAATTGGTAACAAAATGCAATCGCTTTATGGATATTTATTAATTGTTTTAAGTTGTTGAATCTCATTGGGTAGGATAAGTTGTAATTATGATAGCCATTTCTCAATCAACTATCATGTTTTGAGCATGTTCTTCCGAACCTTAACAAACTTAACAATACAAAGCAACCCAATTCCTTAATAACACACACTTTCTCAATCTGGATTGTAAAGACGCAAATCAATACATTTTACATCCCGGAATCAAGAAACCTAAAAAAGAGAGTCAAGTGGGAGGTCACCAGCCCTCCACTGAGCCATGGCACCCTTCATGGAGCCCTTCACGAACTGTGAATGATCCCATGACTCGTGGTGGTGCTCGTGGAGGCTTGAAGTGGTTGGCTAAGATAGCCTCCCATTCCACGAGACCTTATACGCCTCGTGGAGGGCACCATGGCTCGTCTGAGATGTGCACGAGTTTGTTAAGAGGTGCCCACAATCTCAAAAGCAAAGTGGTGTGTCCAAAAGACACGAGTTGCCTCTAACACCCATTCTGGAAATAGAGTTGTTTGACGTATGGGGAATCGATTTTATGGGCCCATTTGTTAGCTCATTTGGAAAAAAATACATTATGGTGGCTGTGGATTATGTGTCTAAATGGGTGGAAGCTGTTTCTCTTTCAAATAATGAGGGAAAACGTGTTGTTCAATTCTTGAAGCGATACATTTTTGCAAGTTTTGGGACTCCGCAAGCTATTATTAGCGATGGGGGATCACATTTCTGTAACAAATGGTTCTCAGGTGCATTGAGTAAGTATGGGGTTAAGCACAAAGTGGCAACACCGTATCATCCCCAAACAACTAGCCAAGTCGAAGTGTCAAACCGGGAGATCAAAGGCATTTTGGCAAAGACAGTGAATGTAAATCAAACTGACTGTTGCACCGCTAATAAAAATCCAATCGGTTTGTCGCCGTATCAATTAGTTTTTGGAAAATCTTCCCATTTACCAGTCGAGCTGGAACATAAAGCAATGTGGGCATTGAAAACTCTGAATTTGGACTGGGCAAAAACTTCAAAAGAAAGAGTAGAGCAGTTGAACGAATTGGACGAATTCAGGTTTAAAGCTTACGAAAGTTTAGCTCTCTACAAGGAAAAGCTGAAGAAATGGTATGATGCTAAGATACTCCAGCGAGAGTTTAAGGTGAGAGATTGGGTGTTTCTATACAATTCAGGACTAAAATTGTTCCCTAGAAAGCTCAAATCAAAATGGTCAGGACCATTTAGAGTGACACGAGTGTTCCCCAACGGCGCTATAGAAGTAAAGGGGCAAGAAGGACATGCTTTTAAAGTGAACGGGCAGCGTTTGAAATTATACTTTGGTTAATGTCAAGAAATTTCTTGGATTGAAGTACCTGGAAGATGCTTGAAAGCATTTCCACGTTGAGCCACGACGTTAAATAAGACGCTTCTTGGGAGGCAACCCAAATTTTACTATTTAAAATAAAAGTTTGTTGATTGTGCAGGTGAAAGTGTGGAGAGTGATCGACAAGTCCAGGTTGGCGAACTACAGGTCCATTCCGTGAATCGCCGAAGGGTTCAGCGATTTTGAACCAGACCGCCGTTAGACTCAAGACAAATTTACATTGGAGTCTGTAAAACTCAGCGAGTACAGGAAATTATTGGCGATTCACCGATCCTATCGGTGATCCCGACAAAAATCGCCGTCTGAACCCATAAAATAACTGGAGGTTCTGTACAATTCGGCGTAACAAGTGACTACTCGGCGCAACGCCGAATGATTCAGCGATTGTGATTAATGTCGCCGAATGGGTGCGTATTGGACAGCTCTAAATGACAGAAGGTTTTAAAATTTAAAACTCCTCACTTTT